>ONZH01023104.1:0-109396 GCA_900303285.1 Rhinella marina | reverse complement strand
ATTCCCTTGGGTCACAGTTGGTTGTTACCCTTATGTAGCATCCTATTGCAATTTTAGGTTGAACACTAAGCTGTCAAGGTTGGGGTACACAGAAAAGGGAGATGTGATCCCTGAGCTCTCCCCAACCCCTGTCCCTGCCTAATTGCCTCCGTGTCCTAGGCGACACGGCGACAACCACGAGGACTGCAATTACACTGACTAAGGTGCAGGGAAAAGGGACAACAAACAGAGACGAACAAAACACTGAAGAATAGTCAACTAGCCGTGTCAGAAAACCAGAGATAACGTAAGTACAAAATCAGAAGACGGTAGAGTAGTCAGGTACGAGCCAAGGGTCAAATAAGCAGTCAGAATACACACGATACAAACGCACAAGCAGGAATAGCAAGGATTTGCAAAAACCGGCAAAGACCAGAGAAGAAGGCAGGTATTTAAGCAGGAAGATATCCCACCCCCAGGTTCTGGATGGACCAGATGCTGAGAAGCCACTCAGCCCATCACCTGAGTATTAACCCTATGTAGACAAACAAAGGCATAAAAATGGGCGTTGGCTCCAAAACAACTCCACAGTGTGAACATGGTTAAAGGCAAGGCGTAGGCACTAAACAGAAACACACAAAACCTCAGAATACAAAGCAAAAATAGAAAACCTATGTTCTCCGGTGACCAGACCTGACAGTACCCCCGCCCTCCACGAGGGGCCTCCGGACCCTAAGGATGGTTTAGACGGATAGTCCCGATGAAAAGATTTAACCAATCGTGGAGCATGAACATCCCTAGCAGGGACCCAAGATCTATCCTCCGGACCGAAACCCTTCCAATGAATGAGGTATTGAAGAGAGTTCCTGACCAGTCTGGAATCGACAATCCTCTCTACCTCATACTCGATATCACCCTCCATCACAAGTGGCGAGGGAGGGTCAGGGAGGGGTACCACAGGATCCACATAGCGTTTCAACAGACTCTTGTGAAACGTATTGTGAACCCGCCAATCAGAGGGCAACGCCACCTTGAACGATACAGGATTAATAACATGAGTTACGGTAAATGGACCAATGAACCTAGGAGCCAATTTCAGAGACGGAACTTTCAACTTAAGGTTTTTAGTAGACAATAGGACCTTGTCACCCACAACAAAAGTTTCTGAGACAGTACGCCTACTTCTGGATGAATGGACCATTAAACTTTGTGCTCTTTTCAAGTTCTGCTGAACTTGCGACCACACTATGCACAGTTGGTTAGTTATGGACTCAGCACGAGGGGTATCCGAAACTGACGATGACGAGAAGGAAAACCTGGGATGGAATCCATAATTACAGAAGAAAGGAGATGTGAGTGTGGAAGAACTAGTGTGATTGTTGATGGCAAACTCTGCTAACGGAAGATATGAGACCCACAGATGTTGACAGTCCGAAACAAAAAGACGAAGGTACTGTATGAGCTCTTGATTCATCCTCTCCGTCTGCCCATTAGTTTCGGGATGGAAGGCAGAGGAAAAGGACAATTTTACCTCAAGCTTAGAACAGAAAGCTCGCCAAAACCTAGCCACAAATTGTACCCCCCTGTCAGACACAACCTCATCAGGAATACCGTGGAGACGCACAATATGTTGAATAAATAGATCTGCCAATTCCTCTGCTGATGGCAGTTTTTTTAGCGGAACAAAATGGCCCATCTTAGAGAAACGATCCACCACCACCCATATAACAGAGAACCCTTGAGAAAGTGGCAGATCGGTAACAAAATCCATAGACACGTTTGACCAAGGCCTGTCTGGCACTGGGAGCGGGAGAAGAGGTCCCTCAGGACGTCTCCTGGGGACCTTTCCTCGCGCACAGACCTGACAAGCTAGAACAAAGGCATGAACGTCAGTATTCATATGTGGCCACCAGTAGTTTCTTTTCAATAGATCTAGTGTTCCCCGAACACCTGGATGATCGGCTAGTATGGAACAGTGTGTCTCCTCTAACACTCTCAATCGAAGGGACAAGGGAACAAACATTTTGCCTTCCGGAAGGTCTCTTGGGGCAGAATTTTGTTTGGAGCAAATTTGATCTGAGAGGTGAGAGGAGATGGCTGCCAAAACAATACCAGCAAGTAAGATGTTACCGGGTTCCGACTCAGGACCCTCAGGGATACCAAAACTCAGAGACAAAGCATCAGCCCTGACATTCTTGGTACCAGGTCGGAAAGTGACCACAAAATTAAAACGAGAGAAAAACAACGCCCATCTAGCCTGACGGGCATTGAGACGTTTTGCATTATCCAAGTACACAAGATTTTTGTGATCAGTGATCACTGTCACTGGGTGAAGAGGTCCTTCCAGGAAATGGCACCACACTTCGAACGCCCATTTGATGGCAAGGAGCTCGCGATTCCTAATATCATAATTCCTTTCACAAGACGAGAATTTCTTGGAAAAGAATGCACATAGTCTGAGGTTAGTGAGAGCAGCTGACCCTTGAGATAAAACTGCCCCTACACCGACCTCAGAAGCATCTACCTCAACAATGAATGGCTGAGAGAGATCAGGTTGAATTAATACAGGCGCAGAGGAGAACGCTTTCTTGAGTTCCTCAAACGCAGAGTACGCAGCAGGAGACCAGTTACTGGGATCAGCCCCCTTGCGGGTAAGATCCGTGAGTGGCTTGGCAATTACGGAAAAGTGCTTGATAAAATTCCTGTAATAATTGGCGAAACCAAGAAAAAGGGATTTTAAATCCGTGGGCCGAACCCAATCCGCGATTGCCTGAACCTTACACGGATCCATCTGAACCTCGGAAGGAGTGATCACATAACCCAAGAAAGAAACTTTTTGTACACAAAAAATGCATTTTTCTAGTTTAGCAAACAGAGAATGATTACGCAGACGGGACAATACCAGACGAAGATGTTTACGGTGTGAATCAAGATCAGGAGAAAATATCAGGATATCATCCAGATAAACCACCATAAAAACCCCAATACAGTCATGAAAGATATGATTCATAAAACCTTGGAATACAGCTGGGGCATTGCTTAAACCAAAAGGCATAACCAGATTCTCGAAATGTCCCAGAGGCGTATTAAAAGCTGTTTTCCACTCATCCCCTTCCCGGATCCGAATCAGGTTATAAGCTCCCCGTAGATCTAATTTGGAGAACCAGTTGGCCCCCGAAACCTGATTCAGGAGGTCCGGGATGAGGGGAAGCGGTCCAGAGTTTTTAACAGTGATTTTATTAAGTTCACGGTAGTCAATACATGGTCTCAAACCCCCATCTTTTTTCTCAACAAAAAAGAAACCAGCCCCCGTAGGAGATTCGGAAGGCCGAATATGTCCTATAGCCAAACTCTCACCAATGTATTGTTTTAGAGACTCTCTTTCTGGCACAGACAGATTATAAATCCGACCCTTAGGTAACTTGGCATCAGGCAATAGATCAATCTTACAATCAAAGTCTCTGTGTGGAGGCAAGACTTGAGACAGAGGTTTCGAAAAAACGTCTGCAAAATCTGAAATAAACTCCGGGATCTCAGAATCACATACATTGGTAGAACAAAGGGAAACTTGAGACATATGGGCCTTACACTGAGGGCCCCAGTGAACTAATTCCTGACTCACCCAATCAATAACCGGATTGTGCAGCTGAAGCCAAGGAAGACCCAGAATAATGTCCACAGACAAATTTTTCATTACAATGAAAGAACAATATTCAATATGTAGAGCACCCACCACCAATCTTATCTCAGGAGTACGGAATTTGACCAAACCGGCATGCAGAGGGGTCATATCAACACTAGACACCTGGATAGGAGGGGACAAGGGAATCAAAGAAGGCACAATTTGGGAAACAAATTCAAAATCAATAAAGTTGGCGGCTGCACCAGAATCCAAAAAGGCCTGTCCAACACGTGAGGCTGACTGGAAAGAGACGGTGCAGGGCAAAATTACTTTAGAATTATTAGGGAGTACCTGAGCTCCTAGACAGTCCTCCCGATAACTGTCTAGGAGCGGAAGTTCCTGCTGAGGTTTCTTCGGACAGGAATTCAGCAGATGACCCGGACTCCCGCAGTAGAAGCACAAATGATTCCTCGTACGATGTTCCCTTCTCTGCTTAGGCGTAATACTGCCGAGTTCCATCGGTTCCGGTCCGGATTGGCTGGAGACCGGATTGAGGATTGGCTGAGGAGCAGGAGACACCCGAGGGGTTCGCCTGGATCTTAGACGTCTATCTGCCCGGACGGCCAGGGTCATAGCTTCGTCAAGTGTTTTAGTTTCAGCATGGGCTAACAACAAATCCTTCACACGGTCAGACAGTCCAGTCATGAAAAGGTCTTTCAAAGCCCTATCATTCCACCTGGAGTCGGTCACATATTGTCTAAAACTAGCACAGTAATCTTCTGCCATCTGTTCACCCTGACGTAGAGACAATAACTGGGATACAGCTAACGCTGGGCGATCTGGCTCATCATATATCTGACCCAGCGCAACAAAAAACTCGTCAAGGGATGAGCGCAAAGGAGAGGCAGTGGGTAAAGAAAAGGCCCAGGTTTGGGGGTCTCCGCGCAGGAGAGACATAACCAAACCCACCTTTTGCGCATCAGTTACAAACGACCGAGGTCGTAACGAAAAATACAAAATACATCCTTCCCGAAACAGAAAAAATTTCTTATGGTCACCGTAAAAAAAAAAATCAGGAATGGGGACCTTAGGTTCAGGTGCAGGTGTAGGCACCTGGGGTGCAGACACAGGAGCCGAGGCCTGCATGTTTTCCTGAACCTGAAGGCGTGTAGCAAGATCTTGAACAAAATTGGTCAAGACCTGGACCTGAGATACCACCACTGACATTTGCTCCATAGGTGGAATAAACGTAGCTGGCTGTATACAGGTTGCAGGTTTATTTCGGGCCGGTTTTTCTGTCAAGGTTGGGGTACACAGAAAAGGGAGATGTGATCCCTGAGCTCTCCCCAACCCCTGTCCCTGCCTAATTGCCTCCGTGTCCTAGGCGACACGGCGACAACCACGAGGACTGCAATTACACTGACTAAGGTGCAGGGAAAAGGGACAACAAACAGAGACGAACAAAACACTGAAGAATAGTCAACTAGCCGTGTCAGAAAACCAGAGATAACGTAAGTACAAAATCAGAAGACGGTAGAGTAGTCAGGTACGAGCCAAGGGTCAAATAAGCAGTCAGAATACACACGATATAAACGCACAAGCAGGAATAGCAAGGATTTGCAAAAACCGGCAAAGACCAGAGAAGAAGGCAGGTATTTAAGCAGGAAGATATCCCACCCCCAGGTTCTGGATGGACCAGATGCTGAGAAGCCACTCAGCCCATCACCTGAGTATTAACCCTATGTAGACAAACAAAGGCATGAAAATGGGCGTTGGCTCCAAAACAACTCCACAGTGTGAACATGGTTAAAGGCAAGGCGTAGGCACTAAACAGAAACACACAAAACCTCAGAATACAAAGCAAAAATAGAAAACCTATGTTCTCCGGTGACCAGACCTGACATAAGCTGTATGTTTTCTACCTTCGTTTGATTTTTAGTTATTCTGGATACTAGTAAAATATGAGTCCATTTCAGTCTCCCATTCCTTTTCTCCAGCACAGACTTCTATATCACTGACCTTGTGATTTACTCACAATTGTTCTGAGTTATTTCCCCTATATCCTTTTGGTTTTCTTCTGGACATTAAGCATAATATTATTTTTTTCTTTTTTTGTTTGTTATTTGAATATGAATACGCGTCACATCCGGGTTATGCTTTAACCAATGTTTTAGAGTCATATTTTCCTTTTAGATTCTTGAGTTTTTCTGTTTGTTCTGTGGTGTCTAGAATCCCCAACACTTAAAGGGAACCTGTAATCTCCAAAACACCCCCTGAACTAGAGTAAGCGTTGTATAGTGTAAGTGATGCTGAATCCGATTATGTAAGTCTTATCTTCATACTCACCTCCATTCCGACGCTGTGCTCCCACAAACCTGCAGTAAAATGAACTCAGTGGACTCCAGTGCTCACTCACATAATGGAGAGGACTCAAAGATGAGTCCTCTCAATGCATTTTACTGCTGGTTTGTGAGAGTACAGCGTCGGAATGGAAGGGAGTATGAAGATAAAACTTACATAATCGGATTCAGCATCACTTACACTATACACAGCTTACTCTAGTTCAGGGGGTGTTTCTGAGATGACAGGTTCCCTTTAAAGACCGTATCCAATCAGTTCCCATAAATACAGATGTATTGATTTTATGCATTTTGAAGAAACCGCCATGAATTGTACTTCCTGTGTCATGTATAAACCACTGTGATTCAGTGATTTCCCTATGTGCCTGATGAAGAAAGGAACCCCCCTTCAATACTTGTTGCACAGATTTTATTTCATTTTATTGTTTTTATTTTTTACTTTTATCTTGTTTTGTTTTATGATTTTCAATAAATCTTTTTGGGTTCATTTATCAAACTGGTGTAAAGTAGAAATGGCTTAGTTGCCCATAGCAAACAATCAGATTCCACCTTTTATTTTTGACAGCTCCTTTAGAAAATGAAAGGTGGAATCTGATTGGTTGCTATGGGCAACTAAACCAGTTATACTTTACACCTGTTTGATAAATTACCCCATTAATTTTTATAGCAGCACACGATTTACCTGCTTTTTTATCCTTATTTTTCAGACCTCCCAAGTGCCTCTCTTTTGAAGGGATAGTCTCTATTTTTGACCCAAGTCCCTCTGTCCCCCTTTGCTCCTTAAAGGGCATCTGTCAGCAGATTTGTACCTATGACACTGGCTGACCTGTTACATGTGCACTTGGCAGCTAAAGACACCTGTGTTGGTCCCGTGTTCATATGTACCCGCATTGCTGAGAAAAATGATGTTTTATTATATGCAAATGAGCCTCTAGGAGCAATGGGGGCGTTGCCATTACACCTAGAGGCTCTGCTCTCTCTGCAACCGCCGTGTCCTTTCTAATCAGCTAAACTGGATAGAACAATTCAGTGTTTGGCAATAAGAGAAAACTCCAGTTTCTTTTTAAGTTGAAATCTTGATCATACTTTTATTGTAATTGCGGCACCATACAACATGTGACGTTTCGGCCGAGTGGCCTTCTTCAGACACTAGTGTACAAAAATATATGCAAAACATAAATATAATACAAAAAAAGAACCAAAATACAAAATAACTTTGCTTAAAGTATTGGTAAAAGAAAGAAAAAGAAAGTATATACACTATATCTCTTAATTGTGCATAGTATACATTGCGTCATATTAGGGTATACAAGAACCTAATAAGATACCTCAATTTATCTCATACTTGCATCAATGGCCATGGAAATTAAACAAATATATAAATCTACGGACGCATCATAATAGCAGAAGATTTTGATGACTACAGCTAAGTAGGGCAACAATCCAGGTAGGTAAAATCCGACAAATAGATATGTAAATATACGGGCACAATAATAGGACCAAAGTACCAAGTACCAACTCACCTGTTGTCGCTAAGAGAAGAAGAACAGAGAAGGAATAGCGCCAATGAAATCTACAGCAATCGCTGTTAGCCGGTAAGTGTGCGCTAGAAAGATTGGTAGAAGCCAGCTTTCTTATGCTCGGCGTCTCCCTTCACTTTCGGTCCGGGAGGTGGAGCGCATCACCTGATCATGCGTTCCACCGGGTGAGAGTGACGTTAGTGGAACTCATGTGCGTTCCAATAACCAGGAAATAGAATTATAGCAGTATAAAGCAGCCAATGTCAAGGAGAAGAGATACCCAGATATGAAAGGAAAGGACTTGAACAAAACAGGATATAGGTATAGAAGAGGGCAACCTTGAATAGGTCCCTGAGCCTTTAAGTGGTCTGAAACAAATAAAATGATATGGTGAGATGGTCAAGCATTAGTCTTTGTATACTCCATAATACAGGCTATTATATTATGTTAGAGAACAATCATTTTTGGAAAATGGAAAACATATGAATTATCATATTAGTTGTTGGATTTCATATTCACGGTTTAACCCTCTGGGTTCGAGGGTATCTAGCTTATGTATCCAAAACGCTTCCCTTCTTTTAAGTTGTTTGATCCTATTACCTCCCCGTCTTGGTTGTGTCACATGTTCGATTATTTGAAATCTGAGTTGTGACAGATTATGTTTTGTGGTAAAAAAATGTGATGGTACAGCCAGTAGTAGATTTTGTTTCCTGATTGATGACTTGTGTTGGCAAATCCTGTTTCTAATAGTCTGTGTTGTTTAACCCACGTAGGCCAAGCCACACGGGCATTTCAAAAGATACACCACAAATGTGGAATCACAGGTAAAAAATTCCTGAATGGGGAATGGTTTGCCTGTACGTGGGTGAAAGAATTGGGGGCCTTTTTGGACGTTCGTGCACTGGGCACAATGTAAACACGGAAATGTTCCCTTCTTAGGTGTGTTGAAAAATGTTTGTCTCGGTATTTTTACGTCCGACCCTATGTCCACCTTCACTAATAGATCCTTTAGATTTTTTGGACGTCTATTACACATCAGGATCTGATTTTTAAATTCCGGAATCTCCGGATACGTTCTCTTTAATAGGTACCAGTGGCCTCTCAGTATATTCTCCAATTTCTGCATACATGGGTGATATGTATGAACGAATGGTATTTTTTCCGACATTGTTTGTTTAGCTTTTTTTGGGGTAAGAGTGAAGTTTAGTAACTTTGGCGGGTACCCCCTATCCATGAACCTGGTCTGCATTTCCCTTATTCTTTGTTGATGTGTATCTGTATCCTGAACTATTTGTGTATTCTTACCCCGCTTATAAAAAAGAGTCAGTCCTTCCTTCTGGATACTACATCTTTCCTTACAGAAATTAGGAAAGTACCGCCCCTAGAAGAAAATACCATCCTGGTAACCTGGGATGTTACAAGCTTATATACCTGTATCCATCACGAGAAAGGTATGAGAGCAGTAGAAAAAATATTGAAAATAGCCAAGAAACATTCTGCAATCATTGATCTTTGCCTAAATCTTCTTCACTTGGTATTAGATAATAATTTTTTTCTTTTTCAGGACACCTTTTATCTGCAGAAACAGGGAACCGCGATGGGGTCCAATGTGGCCCCTCCATATGCAAATAGTTATATGATTGACTTTGAGGAAACTTACCTTTACACAAGTGAGGAATTCAACACGCACGTAATCATCTGGAAACGCTTTATTGATGATATTTTTTGCATATGGAGGGGCCCATTGGACTCCCTTCTGGGATTCCATGAATACATTAATTTAATTTACCCAGAATTGAAATTCACACTAACGTATGACCAACAGTCCATCCACTTTCTAGATGCTACAGTCATAAAAGATTCCCATGGAATATTAAAAACGGACCTCTTTCGCAAACCGACAGACCGTAACAATTTACTACATTATTCCAGCTGCCATCCACCTAATACATTAAAATTCATACTGAATTCACAATTCCAACGAATACACAAAATAGTTCAGGATACAGATACACATCAACAAAGAATAAGGGAAATGCAGACCAGGTTCATGGATAGGGGGTACCCGCCAATGTTACTAAACTTCACTCTTACCCCAAAAAAAGCTAAACAAACAATGTCGGAAAAAATACCATTCGTTCATACATATCACCCATGTATGCAGAAATTGGAGAATATACTGAGAGGCCACTGGTACCTATTAAAGAGAGCGTATCCGGAGATTCCGGAATTTAAAAATCAGATCCTGATGTGTAATAGACGTCCAAAAAATCTAAAGGATCTATTAGTGAAGGCGGACATAGGGTCGGACGTAAAAATACCGAGACAAACATTTTTCAACACACCTAAGAAGGGAACATTTCCGTGTTTACATTGTGCCCAGTGCACGAACGTCCAAAAAGGCCCCCAATTCTTTCACCCACGTACAGGCAAACCATTCCCCATTCAGGAATTTTTTACCTGTGATTCCACATTTGTGGTGTATCTTTTGAAATGCCCGTGTGGCTTGGCCTACGTGGGTTAAACAACACAGACTATTAGAAACAGGATTTGCCAACACAAGTCATCAATCAGGAAACAAAATCTACTACTGGCCGTACCATCACATTTTTTTACCACAAAACATAATCTGTCACAACTCAGATTTCAAATAATCGAACATGTGACACAACCAAGACGGGGAGGTAATAGGATCAAACAACTTAAAAGAAGGGAAGCGTTTTGGATACATAAGCTAGATACCCTCGAACCCAGAGGGTTAAACCGTGAATATGAAATCCAACAACTAATATGATAATTCATATGTTTTCCATTTTCCAAAAATGATTGTTCTCTAACATAATATAATAGCCTGTATTATGGAGTATACAAAGACTAATGCTTGACCATCTCACCATATCATTTTATTTGTTTCAGACCACTTAAAGGCTCAGGGACCTATTCAAGGTTGCCCTCTTCTATACCTATATCCTGTTTTGTTCAAGTCCTTTCCTTTCATATCTGGGTATCTCTTCTCCTTGACATTGGCTGCTTTATACTGCTATAATTCTATTTGCTGGTTATTGGAACGCACATGAGTTCCACTAACGTCACTCTCACCCGGTGGAACGCATGATCAGGTGATGCGCTCCACCGCCCGGACCGGAAGTGAAGGGAGACGCCGAGCATAAGAAAGCTGGCTTCTACCAATCTTTCTAGCGCACACTTACCGGCTAACAGCGATTGCTGTAGATTTCATTGGCGCTATTCCTTCTCTGTTCTTCTTCTCTTAGCGGCAACAGGTGAGTTGGTACTTGGTACTTTGGTCCTATTATGGCTAATAACAAAGGAATGTTTTGCTAGTGGTATCTGATGGTTCCTTAACAATTGATCACATGTGGAATGACTATCAATGGTATTCATTTGAATATAAAGATGCATATGTGCCCATATGTTGACACCTGCTGCTCTCGCTATAATGTCAGTATTATGTGCCCGTATATTTACATATCTATTTGTCGGATTTTACCTACCTGGATTGTTGCCCTACTTAGCTGTAGTCATCAAAATCCTCTGCTATTATGATGCGTCCGTAGATTTATATATTTGTTTAATTTCCATGGCCATTGATGCAAGTATGAGATAAATTGAGGTATCTTATTAGGTTCTTGTATACCCTAATATGACGCAATGTATACTATGCACAATTAAGAGATATAGTGTATATACTTTCTTTTTCTTTCTTTTACCAATACTTTAAGCAAAGTTATTTTGTATTTTGGTTCTTTTTTTGTATTATATTTATGTTTTGCATATATTTTTGTACACTAGTGTCTGAAGAAGGCCACTCGGCCGAAACGTCACATGTTGTATGGTGCCGCAATTACAATAAAAGTATGATCAAGATTTCAACTTAAAAAGAAACTGGAGTTTTCTCTTATTGCCTATATTGTGGGGTGGAAACCCTACTCCAGTTTATACATTCAGAGTGCAACAAGTCATCACATCACAATTCAGTGTTTGAGATGTCTTTGAACTATGCATTTAATATCACTGGTATAACAGAAAAACACAGTCTGATCTCTGAGACTTTACTAACATAAAGAGAACAATGCATTTTTTTTACAATGAATTGTCTATCCATTTAATAACAATTAGTCAACAACTACATTTTTGTATAAAAATGCCTATGGAAAACATGGTCTGATCTTAAATGCATCCACTAATATGGATAGAACAATGCAGCATTTGTGGTGAAATATCTTTGAACTATGCATTTAATATCACAGGTTCAACAATTACATTTTCGTACTAAAATGTCTCAAAAAAAAAACCTGTCTGATCTCTGGTGTATCGCTAGCATGGATAGAGCAATTCAGTGTTTGCTTCTAATTCTCTTTCAATTAGGTGTGTAATATTACTTCTGTAAAAATTAAATTTTTGTACTAAAATGTCTTGGAAAAACACAGTCTGATCTCTGAGGCATTCACTAAGGCTACATGCACACGACAGTGAAAAAAAAGTCCGTTAAAAACGGACACACTGACAGTTTTTCATGGCCATTTTGCATCAGTGTGTGCATCCATTTTCTGGCCGTGTGTCCATTTTTAATGTCCGTTTTGCATCCGTTTTGTATCAGTTTTTCATGTCCGTTAAAAACGGACATGAAAAATTGGTGAATTGGATTGGCAGTTATTTCTTGCCCCCAACTATAATCATGACCCCCATGATGCCCATAATGTCCTCCATAGTGCCCCAGCTAAAATAATGTCCCCCATAGTGTAGGAATTTTTTTAATGTCCCCAGCTTTAATAATGTCCCCCATGTAGGCCACCATCTTAAATAATGCCCCCCATAGTGTAGTATTTATTTTAATGTCCCCAGGTTTAATAAAGTCCCCCATGTAGGCCACCATCTTAAATAATGCCCCCATAGTGTAGTATTTATTTTAATGTCCCCAGGTTTAATAATGTCCTATGTAGGCCCCCCTCTTAAATAAATGCCCCCACAGCTGCTTTTTGAGGATTTAAAAAAAAAACAAAAAAACCTCACCTTCTCCACTTGCTCGCGCTGCAGCAGTCTTCTCTCACACACAGGACCTGCCGAAGGACCTGTGAGCGATGACGTCACTGAACGCGCCTGCGTGATGTCGTCACCGCTCATAACACAGGTCCATCGGCGGGGCCTGCTCAATGAAGAAGCAAGAGACTGACCTGCGCGAGCAAGTGGCTAGGGTGAGTAGCCACAGGGTACCCGTTTTTAACGGCCGTTAGACGGGAGCAATCCGGTCACTCGGCCGTTAAAAACGGCCCCATTGATCTCAATGGGGCAGTCGGTCCGTGGAAACGGCCCAGAAATAGGACATGTCCTATTTCTGGATGGACACTATTCACTGGCCGTTAAATAAACGGCCATGTGAATAGCCCCATAGGCTAACATTGGCACCAAAAATGGCCGTGTGACGGCCGCTACTTAGACGTCGTGTGCATGAGGCCTAACATAGATAGAACAATGGATTTTTGCAATGAAATCTCTTTCAACTAGGAATGTAATATCACTTGTTTAACAATGAAATTTTTGTACTAAGATGTCTGTGAAAAACACAGTCTGATCTCTGATTCATCCGCTTAGGCCTTGTTCACACGTCAGTTGTTTGATCAGTTATTTCCATCAGTTTTTGTGATCCAAAACCAGGAGTAGAGGCTACACAGACATAAGGTATAATGAAAAGATCTGCACCTGTTCTGTGTTTTTAATCGGCACCTGGTTTTGACTCACAATAACTGATGGAAATAACTGATCAAATAACTGATGTGTGAACAAGGCTTAACCTAGATAGAACAATTCAGTTTTTTTTTTCTTTTCAAATTCTTTTTATCATTTTATAAAGGGTAAACATAGTACAGGTTCTACAGGTTCCATACATATGTACAGAATATACAACAATTGACAAATATACATTGCAGAGGTAATAGCAGGTTATGAAGTTATAGTTATAGTCAAAGTTTGCCAACGCAAAGGTGTATATAACTCCAATTGGGACATAAGAGTATATGTGGGGTACATTTAAACAAATATTGGGGGGAATTTATCATTAGGAAAATATTTGAAGTCAGTTTTGCTTCAGTCTGTGTTGGAGTACTTTCTGCCACATTTATCAAACGTCACAGGTTGTTTGATAAATGTGGCTTGTCCTTAAACCTAACACTTCTGTCTAGAGAAGCTACTCCACTTTTCCTACTCCACCCTCCTCCTGGAGTGAGATTGCGACTATTTTGCGACTTTTTTGAAAAAGTCGCAATGATAAATCTGGAGTGAAACTTATTAACATGGCTAACCACACCCACTTTTCCACCCATATTACAAACTGGAGTGAGTTGTGTACACATGCAAAAAGTCGCAAAAAAATGCGCAAAAAAGTCGCAAAAGCCCTATCGTGCGACTTTTTGAAGACAGAATTCTGGAGTGAAGGTGTGATAAATCAGGGCCATTGAGTTTAGTCATATAAACTTTGTTGATTGTCTTATTAGATTAACCTGTACTGACAACGATACAAATAATATAGGTGGGGTTGGGTGGTGTAGGGAAGAGCAGGGGAAAAAAAGGGGGGAGGTGGCGGTGGCGGTATGTCGTGAGTTTCCTGTTGGCAACAAATGTATAAAATTGTATATAGATGTAGAAGGTAAAAACAACTTTAAAGCAAATGTAAGAGGAGGTATTAATAATTCTGAATTGCTATCTGGTACAAGGAATCATATAGAACAATTCAGTTTTTGTGAGGAAATGTCTTTGAACTATGGCCCTGATTTACCATACCCTCACTCCAGAATTCTCGCACCAAGAAGTCGCAAAATTAGGCTTTTGCGACTTTTTTTGCACTCCTTTGTGCAAAAGTTATGTGATTGCGCAAACATTTTTGAGTTTTTACACTCACTTGAGCAAAATTTTGCGACTTTTTGCATGTGTACACCACTCACTCCAGTTTTGTAATATGGGTGGAAAAGTGGGTGTGGTTAGCTATGTTAATGAGTTTCACTCCAGATTTATCATTGAGACTTTTTTAAAAAGTCGCAAATAAGTCACAATCTCACTCCAGGAGGAGGGTGGAGTAGGAAAAGTGGAGGAGCTTCTCTAGACAGAAGTGTTAGGCCTCTTTCACACGAGTGTCGCGGATTTGTTCAGGATGCGTTGCGGATGCGTTGCGTTAAAAACGCGCGGATTGCATGCGGATGCAATGCGTTGTGTTGCGTTTTTAACGCACCACCATTCATTTCTATGGAGCCTGGGCTGCGTGAAAAACGCAGAATATAGAACATGCTGCGTTTTTCACGCAACGCAGAAGTGATGCGTGAAAAAAACGCTCATGTGAAAAGCCCCATTAAAATGAATGTGTCAGGATTCAGTGCGGGTGCAATGTGTTCACATCACGCATTGCACCCGCGCGGAAATCTCGCCCGTGTGAAAGGGGCCTTAGGTTTAAGGACAAGCCAAATTTATCAAACAACCTGTGAGATTTGATAAATGTGGCAGAAAGTAGTCCAACACAGACTGAAGCAAAACTGACTTCAAATTTTCTCCTAATGATAAATTCCCCCCTATGTGTTTAATAGAGATGAGCGAACATGCTCGTCCGAGCTTGGTGCTTGTTCGAGCATTAGGGTATTCGTACATGCTCGATACTCGGACGAGCATATCGCGATACTCGAGGAAATGGCATCTTCCTCTTCCTGCATGTTAGGTGCCTTTTTCTCAGCCAATCAACATGCAGGAGAGTCCTTGGTACCTCCTAGCATCACTTGGGACCCCTACAAGTCGATAGCAGGGATTGGCTGGCCAGATCAGATGACCTGGGAATATAAGAATCTGGTCCTGCGCTGCTCGCGTCAGACGCCGCCTGCATGAGATTAGGGATCGAGCTGCTGTCTGTCAAGGAGAGTGCTAGGGCCTCAATTTAGATGTTGGTTAGGCAGGAATCATCCTCAAAAAACCCAACAGCCCTTCCAAGGGCTACAAGCACCTTTTTTTTTGGTCTCCTCCTGGCTGCTGGCTGGGACTTGTAGTGCAGCTACCGCCATCATGGCTGCACACTGTGCACAGCGACTGGTGGCAGAAGGGACAGCACGTGGTCCACACAGACCCCAAAGAGATTGTCCAAAGTCCTCTCAGTACTCATTTTTGCTGCTGCTGCTGTACCTTGGCTTGCTGGGATCTGTAGTGCAGTCTAGGGAATACGTTTTTTTCTCTCATTTATATATACTACAGTCCAGTGAACAATTATGTCATGTGCTGCACACTAGCCGGAGTGTAGAAAATATACGTTTTTTTTCTCAGTTATATATCCCACAGTGCAGTGAAAAATTGAGTGGTTTGCGGTGCAATAGCCGCAGTCTAAAGACTACGTTTTTTCTCTCAGTTATATATCCTACAGTGTAGTGAAAAATTCTGTCGTGTGCTGCACACTAGCCGGAGTCTAGAAAATATAAGTTTTTTCTCTCAGTTATATATCCCACAGTGCAGTGAAAAATTAAGTGGTTTGCGGTGCAATAGCCGCAGTCTAAAGACTACGTTTTTTTCTCTCAGTTATATATCCTACAGTGCAGTGAAAAATTCTGTCGTGTGCTGCACACTAGCCGGAGTCTAGAAAATATACTTTTTTTCTGTCAGTTATATATCCTACAGTGCAGTGAAAAATTTAGTGGTTTGCGGTGCAATAGCCGGAGTGTAGAAAATATACGTTTTTTCTCTCAGTTATATATCCTACAGTGCAGTTAAAAATTTGAGTGGTTTGCGGTGCAATAGCCGGAGTGTAGAAAATATACATTTTTTTTCTCTCAGTTATATATCCTACAGTGCAGTGAAAAATTGAGTGGTTTGCGGTGCAATAGCCGGACTGTAGAAAATATACGTTTTTTCTCTCAGTTATATATCCTACAGTGCAGTGAAAAATTGAGTGATTTGCGGTACAATAGCCGGAGTGTAGAAAATATACGTTTTTTCTCTCAGTTATATATCCTACAGTGCAGTGAAAAATTCTGTCGTGTGCTGCACACTAGCCGGAGTGTAGAAAATTTACGTTTTTTCTCTCAGTTATATATCCTACAGTGCAGTGAAAAATTAAGTGGTTTGTGATACAATAGCCGCCGTCTAAAAACTAAGTTTTTTCTCTCAGTTATATATACTAAAGTCCAGTGAAAAATTGAGTGGTTTGCGGTACAATAGCTGCAGTCTAAAGACTACGTTTTTTTGCCTCAGATAGTAATTCTACTGTCTACTGAATACGGTTTTGGCCTCAGAATTCGACATTTTAGTGAATATACAAAATGTTGAACCCAAGGGCTAAGGGTCAAGGACGAGGACGTGGGCATGGGCGTTCAAGTAGTGTAGGGGAAGAGGCCGTGGTCCTGGGCAGGGTGACACAGTACATGCTGATGAGGGAGCAGTGGAACGCCGCAGAGTTTCGCTCCCTAGCTTCATCTCGCAACTTACAGGTCACGTGGTACACCACTATTGAAACCACAACAGGGTGCGTACCTGTGCGAACAGGTGATGACGTGGATAGGTGACAATGCATCCAGTAATTTATCCACCACCCAGTCTTCCACGCAGTCCACCCACGCTAGCCAAGGGAGTAGACCTCTGGCTCCTCCAGCTCAACCTCCTTCCCCCCAGCCTGCCTTCCCCATGGAAAATATGGATTTAGATCTGGCATACTCACAGGAACTCTTTTCAGGCCCCACCCAGAGACACAAACCACTGCTCAAGAGCAACCTGAGCCGTTGCTTTGTCCAGATGCTCAAAATTTAGAACTTTCGCAGTCTGTGGGTGATGAGAATGTGAGGTGTCGGATGATGATGATGATAATGAGACACGGTTGTCAGACATTGATGTTGTTGTCAGGGCAGTAAGTCCGAGGGGGGAGCAGAGTGAGGAATTGGAGGAAGAGCTGGTGGATGATGAGGTGACTGACCCGAGCTGGGTTGGTAAACCAACTCAAGACAGTGCTTCTGAGGGGGAGGCAAGTGCAGCACCAGAACAGGTTGGAAGAGGCAGTGGGGTGGCCAGAGGGAGAAGCAGGGCCAGAGCAAGTAGATCAGCAACTGTTTCACGGAGTGAAGCTCCCGTGCCGAGGCCTAGATGTTCGCAAGTCTGGAGGTTTTTTAAAGAAAGTGAGGAAGACCGACGGACTGTGGTGTGCAACCTGTGCCACACCAGGATCAGCAGGGGAGCCACCACTACCAGCCTAACCACTACCAGCATGCGCAGGCATATGAGTGCTAAACACCCGACTCAGTGGAACCAAGGCCGTTCACCTCCTGCAGGTCACACCACTGCCCCTTCCTCTGTGTCACATGCTGGCTCGGCGAGTCAACCCCCTGCCCAGGACCACGGCATGAGCGCCTCCCACCCTACAACCACGCCTTCACCTGCACGATCCTCCACAACCTCCACCAATGTGTCCCAGCGCAGCGTTCAGCTGTCTTTGCAGCAGACCTGCAAGCGCAAATACAATTCCACCCACCCACATGCACAAGTCCACATCTCCAAATTGTTGAGCCTGGAGATGCTGCCCTATAGACTGGTAGAGACTGAGGCTTTCCGCAACCTGATGGCAGTGGCTGTCCCTCGGTACTTGGTCCCCAGCCGCCACTATTTTTCCCGATGTGCCGTCCCAGCCCTACACCAGCACGTGTCAGAGAACATCATCCGTGCCCTGACCAACGCGGTTACTGAGAAGGTCCACCTAACCACGGACACGTGGACGAGTGCTGGCGGGCAGGGACACTATATCTCCCTGACGGCACATTGGCTTAACTTGGTGGAGGCTTGGACCGAGTCTGACCCTGGGGCCGCTCATGTGCTGCCCACACCGAGGATTGCGGGGCCCGCCTCGGTCACAGTTTCTCAGGCTTATTATGCCTCTTCCTCCAACCCCTCCTCCTCCTCCTCCTCCTCCTCTCAATTACCATCCGTGAGCACGGTGCCTGCAGTTGGTAGCTCCAGGCGCAGCTGCACTGCCGTGGGTAAGCGCCAACAGGCGGTGCTGAAACTGCTGAGCTTAGGTGACAAGAGGCACACCGCCCAAGAGCTGTTACAGCGCATCATGGCGCAGACCGATCTTTGGCTGGCGCCGCTGAACCTCAAGCCAGGCATGGTTGTGTGTGACTACGGGCGTAACCTGGTGGCGGCTCTGCAACTCGGCAGACTCACACATGTGCCATGCCTGGCCCACGTGTTCAATCTTGTGGTTCAGCGGTTCCTCAAGACCTACCCCAATTTGTCTGATTTGCTCACCAAGGTGCGACGCATCTGTGCGCATTTCCGTAAGTCAACCACAGATGCTGGCACCCTCAGGGCAGTGCAACGGCGCTTACAACTGCCAGCTCACCGACTGTTCTGCGACGTGCCCACGCAATGGAATTCCACATTACACATGTTAGCCAGGGTTTACCAGCACCGCAGAGCTATTGTAGACTGCCAGATGACAACTTCCACGAGAACCGGTAGTCAGTTTAGTCAGCTTCCTCAATTCTACAATGAGGAGTGGACGTGGATGTCTGATATCTGTCAGGTGTTAAGCCACTTTGAGGAGTCAACACAGATGGTCAGCGGCGATGCCGCCATTATCAATGTCACCATCCCGCTGCTTTGTCTGCTGAAAAACTCACTGCTCAGCATGAAGTCAGAGGCCTTGCGCTTGTCACAGGAGATGGGGGAAGAAGATACGTTGCTTGATAGCCAGGCCACCCTCTGGTCTGTTTCTCAGCATGTATTGGAGGAGGGGGATGAGGAGTATGAGGAGGAAGAGGAGGAGACATGTATGGGCTGAAGAGGAAGAAATGGAGAGTCAGCCTATTGAGGAGAGGGAATTCTTGCGTGTTGGGACTCTGGCGCACATGGCTGAATTCATGTTAGGCTACCTTTCCCGTGACCCTTGCATTAAAAAAATTTTTGCCAACAAAGATCACTGGGTGTTCACCCTCCTGGACCCCTGGTACAAGCAGAATTTTTCCACTCTCATTCCTGTATAGGAAAGGAGTATGAGAGTGAATCAATATCAACAGGCCATGGTGCACAAGCTGAAACAATCCTTCCCATCTGACACCGCTAGCGGCAGAGGACATAGTTCTGTGGGCCAACTAGTGGGGGAGAGGAGGGGAGCAGGCAGCTTGTCAAGCACTGGCAGGGGAACACTCTCCAAGGCCTTTGCCAGTTTTATGTCACCCCAGCAAGACTATGTCACCTGTCCCCAGTGTAGGCAGAGTAGGGGGGAGCTGTTCAAAAAGATGGTTAGGGATTACCTAGCTGACCATACCAATGTCCTGTGTGATCACTCTGCTCCATACAACTACTGGGTTGCAAAGCTGGACACGTGGCCCGAACTGGCGCTGTACGCCTTGGAGGTGCTGGCCTGCCCTGCCGCTAGCGTGTTGTCAGAGCGGGTCTTCAGTGCAGCTGGTGGCATCATCACTGATAAGCGTACACACCTGTCAACTGACAGCGCCGACAGGCTGACACTTATTAAAATGAATAAAGCCTGGATTTCACTGGAATTCAAATCTCCACCGGGGGAAAGCAGCTCAACATGAATCCTCTCCTCCTCCTCCTTCTCTTCTTACACAAACGCTGAGCCAACAGACAATTTTTCAGAGGGCCAACGGGCTCTCTTTTCAAACAATGTTTAGGAAGGGCTACCTACAGGCCCTCTCTCCAATCAATTTTTTAGGAGCGTCAACTACGGACACTCAAAAACAATTTTTTAGGAGGGTCAACTACAGACACTCAAAAACAATTTTTTAGGAGGGTCAACTACAGACACTCAAAAACAATTTTTTCAGGAGGGCCAACTACAGACACTCAAAAACAATTTTTTTAGGAGAGTCAACTTCAAACACTCTATAACAATTTTTGGGGAGGCTCACCTACAGCCATTTGACTGCAATCTCAGTCTGACCAAGGCATTGGTGGTGTCACCGCCATGCTGTGTCAGGCTACATTTTTGGGTGGTTCACCTGCTACCTCAGTCTCACTTGGTCACTCTGTTGTCACCGCCACGCTGTGTCAGGGTACAATTTTATGTGCTTCACCTGCTACCTCAGTCTCACTTGGTCACTCTGGGTTCATCGCCATGCTGTGTCAGTGTAAAATTTTATGTGCTTTACCTGCTACCTCAGTCTCACTTGGTCACTCTGTTGTCACCGCCATGCTGTGTCAGGGTAAAATTTTAGGTGCTTCACCTGCTACCTCAGTCTTACTTGGTCACTCTGGGTTCACCGCCATGCTGTGTCAGGGTAAAATTTTATGTGCTTCACCTGCTACCTCATTTTAACTTGTTCACTCTGTTGTCACCGCCATGCTGTGTCAGGGTAAAATTATATGTGCTCCACCTGCTACCTCAGTCTAACTTGGTCACTCTGGGTTCACCGCCATGCTGTGTCAGGGTAAAATTTTATGTGGTTCACCTGCTACCTCAGTCTCACTTGGTCCCTCTGTTGTCACCGCCATGCTGTGTCAGGGTAAAATTTTATGTGCCTTACCTGCTACCTCAGTCTAACTTGGTCACTCTGTTGTCACCGCCATGCTGTGTCAGGGTAAAATTTTATGTGGTTCACCTGCTACCTCAGTCTCACTTGATTACTCTGTTGTTACCACCATGCTGTGTCAGGGTAAAATTTTATGTGTTTCACCTGCTACCTCAGTCTAACTTGGTCACTCTGGGTTCACCGCCATGCTGTGTCAGGCTACATGTTTGGGTGGCTCACCTGCTACCTCATCTAACTTGGTCACTTGGTGGTGTCACCGCCATGCTGTGTCAGGCGTATGCCTGTGTCCTGGGGCGGGGGATAGGACAGCAGTGCCAGCATGGGCAGTGGTGTCACCCGCAGGCGGTGATGGACCTTAGTTGCACCTAGTTGGGTGCTTTACTAACATGTGATGGGCATGTGCCTTGCCCATCTTGGTCTGGGTCAGCACAATTGTCTTGAGGGTCACCACCAGGCTGTTGGCAAAAATTTGGCAGCTTCAGAGGCATCCATGCATGCTGCCCCTGCTGTTTCCTGTCCATTTCCGTGGTGTTTCCATCATTTTCTGAGGTTTCCAGTTTTTCACTCAACCTTCCCTGTGCAGAGCTTTGGTCCCCTGCAAAAAATGCTCGAGTCTCCCATTGACTTCAATGGGGTTCGCTATTCAAAACGAGCACCCGAGCATCGGGAAGAATTCGACTCGAATAACGAGCACGTGAGCATTTTAGTTCTCGCTCATCTCTAGTGTTTAATATTACTGGTAGGGATGAGCGAACCCATGGATGTTTGGGTTTGAAAGGTTCGGCCAAACTTTGTTTCAATGTTCAGTCCAGGACCTTAACGTGACCCCGAACACTGAACCCCACTAAAGTCGATGGGGACCCGAACTTTGGGGCTGAAAAATAGCTGTAAATAAGTCATACAAAGGGCTAGAGGGCTGAAAATTGAACCAAAATGAGAGTAAGAGCAGTACAATTGCCCTGCAAACAAATGTGGATAGGGAAATGACTTACAATAACTTAAAGGGAACCTGTCATCACCGAAACACCCCCTGAAATAGAGTAAGTGTTGTGTAGTGTAAGTGATGCTGAATCCGAATATGTAAGTTTTATCTTCATACTCGCTTCCATTCCGACACTGTGCTCCCACAAACTTGCAGTAAAATACACTCACTGGACTCTTCTTTGAGTCCTCTCCATTATGTGAGTGAGCACAGGAGTCCAGTGAGTGCATTTTACTGCTGGTTTGTCAGAGCACAGCATCAGAATGCAAGTGAGTACGAAGATAAAAATTACATGTTCGGATTCAGCATCACTTACATTATACAACGCTTACTCTAGTTCAGGGGGTGTTTTGGAGATGACAGGTTCTCTTTAAATGCATAAAAAAAAAATAATCTTGAACCAGGAGGCGGAGGTCCAAGTGGAGAAGGAAGTTGATAAAGCTGTAGATGTGGTGGTGTAGGTGGAGGAAGGCAACACTGTTTTTGTGGGTTTTTTTTTTAAGGCTATATACACAATTTTTTTATTATTGCATTGTACTTATTTTGAACTAAAAATAATTTTTTCAATTGGTCTTTATGGAATCCTTTTTGTGTACAGAGATGATATGCTCTCCTCGCTGCATGTGGATTTTTTGTCTTTTTTGTCATCTGGGGAGCAGACTGACTTCTTATCTCTGCTCTCTCACATCATAAAAACAGTGGGAAATAGCAAAGCGAACACACAAAGTGCCTGGAGTATAACAATGGCTAGGTGTGGCCAGTATACTTCTCTACTGTGCCAATATAAGGCATAATAATCCTGAACCAGGAGGTGGAGGTCAGAGTGGAGGAGGAGTCAGACGTGGCAGTGTAAGCAGAAGAGGTGGATGAGGCGGATGCTGTGGTGTAGGTGGAAGAGGCGGAGGTGGTAGCCAACAAATTTATTTTTTTTTTGCTTTTCTTAATTTTTTGTTTTGTTCTGTTTTTGTCTTTTGGTTTATAGAGGCCCCAAAACATTGTGAAATGGCAAAGAGAATGCATAAAGTGCGCTAGAGTATAACAATGGCTGGGTGCGGCCGTTATACATCTCTACTCTGCCAATATAAGACATAATAATCTTGAGCCAGGAGGTGGAGGTCCGAGTGGAGGAGGAGTCAGACTTGGCAGTGTAGGCAGAAGAGGAGGATGAAGCGGAGAAGGTAGCCAACACATTTTTTTAATGTATATTTATATTTATATATATTTTTGCTTAAATTTTTTTTTGTTTGTGGGAGCCCCAAAACATTAGGAAATGACAAAGAGCACAAGGTGCGCTAGAGTATAAAAATCGCTTGGTGTGGCCGGTATATCTTTCTAATCTTCCCAAGGTACAAACAAGTCCTGTGGGATCCATGTCTTGTTCATTTTAATGAACATGAGCTTGTCCACGTTGGCTGTGGACAGGCGTATGCACCTGTTTGTGATCACCCAGATGCCGTGCTAGACAAACATTCGGACAATACACTTGCAGCAGGGTGAGCCAACACCTCCAAGGAGTAAAGGGCAAGCTCAGGCCATGTGCCCAATTTGGAGACCTAGAAATTAATTGGGGCAGACCCATCAGTCAGTACGTGCAGACATGTGCACACATACTGTTCCACCATGTTGCCGTAATGCCGCCTCCTGCTAAGACCGTCCATATGCTGGATGTTGTCACATGCTGACAAAGCATTTCCACATTTCGGCCAAGATCACCCTCCCTTCTGTACCCCAGCTGCATTGGCCATTTCTTCCTCCCCCTCCACCTCGTGCTTCCACCGAGCCCCCACTGTCATGTGGGAACGCCATCAGTAGCGCGTCTACCAAAGCGCGCTTGTGCATCTTCCGATCACGCTCCAGAGACGGAAGTAAAGATGGTACGTTGTCCATGTAGGGGGAACCAGCAGGGTGGCCACACAATAATTAGCAGTGGTAAGAGCAAAGGCAACTCAGCAGTCGTTGCGTAGTCAAGACAGTATGTAGTGGCTCATATGTGCCAGGGTACCCAGAGGCAACAAAAAGCTGTCGTCAGTGGGAGGTGTATTGTCTGTGTCCCGCCAGCCATGCTCCAGTGCTACCCGTGAGCTGAATTGGGTGCCTCCTCCTCATTTTCAATATCCTCCAAAACTGGGCCCTGGCTGGACAGGACTTTAGGACCCTATATTGTTGCTTGTTGAGACCATTGTTCTTAGTTTAAATATCCATCGGATCATGTTGCAACAACATCTAATCAAAATTGCCACAATGTAGGAACGGTCAAATCAATTCTATTCTCATGAACTTTAAACAATCAGAGTTCCCATTATGCTCAAGAGAACATGTTTAGCAATTGTGTTGTTTCTCTTGTTTCTAATGTCCCCAAAATGTTCACCAACTCTACATAGCTCACATAGGGTTTTTCCCACGTATTCCTTAGTACAACTGCATGTGATTTTATAATCTACTCCTTTAGATTCATTCTTGGCTTATAAAATCTATAATTTTCTATTTCCTCCCTGTACTCTGACTGATAAATTATTTGCCTGTCATCATGAACCTACAGGTTGCACAACCACCACACCTGCAGCATCCACAGACTTATGACTGTGCAAGGTGGCCCTGTTGCTCTAGAGTGGGAGAAAGAGGCTAAGACCACAGCAGAAGAGGGAGGAGGAGGTGCCTCAGATCTTTTGTAGTTTTTCAGGTGTCTTTTCCACTGCAGCTCATGCTTTGCAGTTAGATGCCTGGTCATGCAGGTGGTGCTCAGGTTTATGCCTCATTTATGCCTCGTTTCAGGCTCTGATTGCACAGCGTTCAAACCACCTGTGTCTTGTTTTCAGCATATTGTCTGAAGAACTGCCACGCCAGAAAACTCCTTTCAGCTGGCTTTGGTGTTCTCTGTCCCTCAGCGCTGTTTATTGTATCGGTGACACAAAGCAAATTTTTGGGGGTTCATCACACTGCGTTCTTACCCGTCTTACTGTTATGAGAGGTTTATTTAGTCTGTTCATTGTGTCAGTGACACTATTGTATTTCTGCATCACAGGGGCAACTGAACGGTTTTGCACCAAAAGAAATCTATGTGTCACCGACACAATTAACAGACGAATTAACTTTTGTATTTCCACGTCACAGGGGCAATTTAAGGGTTTTGCACAAGAAAATAGCTATGTGTCACCAATACATAATAACATAGTAACATACCGTATTTTTCGCTTTATAAGACGCACCTGATGATAAGACGCACCCCAGATTTTAAAGTAGAAAAATAAGAAAAGACATTTTTTCATCACACCTCATATCAGACCCCCCATAAATTTCAGGACATCACATCAGACCCCCATATCAGCCCTCCATGTCAGAACCCCATCAGCCCTCCATGTCAGACCCCATCAGACCTCAGATCAGCCCACTGTGCCACCATCAGACCTCAGATCAGCCCCCATATCAGCCCACTCTACCCCCATCAGACCTCAGATCAGCAGAATGTGCCTCCATCAGACCTCATATCAGCAAAATGTGCCCCCATTAGACCTCAGATCAGCTTATTGTGCCCCCATCAGACCTCAGATCAGCAGAATGTGCCCCCATCAGACCTCAGATCAGTAGAATGTGCCTCCATCAGACCTCAGATCAGCAGTATGTGCCCCCATCAGACCTCAGATCAGCAGAATGTGCCCCCATCAGACCTCAGATCAGCTTATTGTGCCCCCATCAGACCTCAGATCAGCTTATTGTGCCCCCATCAGACCTCAGATCAGCCCACCCAGCCACATAAGGATAAAATAAAAACCTCCCTTACCTCTCCTGCGCCGCAGGTCCGCTCCGGGTCCGGCGCTCCTCTGTCCTCTCCAGCCGGTGCTGCACTGTCACCTGACTGCGTGCAGCGTCAGGTCATAGTGCGCTCACTACGTCCTGACGCTGTACGCGGTCAGGACAGGGCAGAGCCGGCCCGCAGAAGACAGAGAAGCTCCTTATGTGACTGGATGGGCTGATCTGAGGTCTGATGGGGGTCCCAGCACCTTCTACATACTAGTGAGCGCTTCCATAATGGAAGCACTCACTAGTATTCGCTTTATAAGACGCATGGCAATTTTCCCCCTACTTTTGGGGGGAAAAAAGTGCATCTTATGAAGTGAAAATACGGTAGTTTATAAGGCCGAAAAAAGACATCTATCCATCCAGTTCGGCCTGTTATCCTGCAAGTTGATCCAGAGGACGGTAGAAAAAACCCTGTGTGGTAGAAGCCAATTTTCCCGACTTTGGGGGGAAAAATTCCTTCCCGACTCCAATCAGGCAATCACAATAACTCCCTGGATCAATGACCCCTCTCTAGTAACTATAACCTGTAATATTATTACACTCCAGAAATACATCCAGGCCCCTCTTGAACTCTTTTAGTGAACTTACCATCACTGCCTCCTCCGGTAGGGAGTTCCATAGTCTTACTGCTGTTAGCGTAAAGAATCCTCTTCTATGTTTGTGTACAAACCTTCTTTCCTCCAGACGCAGAGGATGTCCCCTCGTTACAGTCACAGTCCTTGGGAAAAATAGAAGAATAACAGAAGGATTAACTATTGTATTTCTGTGTCACAGGGGCAATTGAAGGGTTTTGCACCAGCCATCCAATCTACTACCACCTCTACTTGTTCTGGCCTCACCATTCGTAGAGTGGTATTCAGGTCTACAAAATGATGCAGAACCTTCTGTCACTTGCATGCACCAGATGAAGGTGTTTCATTTGGGCCCGTAGCTGGCACAGATCGACAACTCCCTACTGGAAGAGCTCAACCAACACCGTCAGCACCACAACCACGTCCCCTAGTTGATGCTTCTTTAATTTTTTTTTTACGGTCACCCACCAAATTGGCTGAGAGACAAACAACTGTATTTCTGTTCACGGGTGCAAATGAAGTGTTTTACACCCCAAAAAAAGGGCTATAGGTCACTGACACAATTAACAGACCGATTAACTATTGTACTTCACGTCAAAAAGGCAATTTAAGGGTTTTTGCACCAAAAAAAATAGGTACGTGTCACCAACACAATTGACAGATGGATTAACTATTATATTTTTGTGTCACATGGGCAATTGAAGGGTTTTGCACTAAACAAAAATAGCAATGTGTCACAACACAATTAACAGACAGATTAGCTATTGCATTTCCACGTCACAGGGGCAATTGAAGGGTTTTGCACCAGAAAAATAGCTATGTGTGACAGACACAATTAAGAGATGGATTAACTATTGTATTTCCGTGTCACATGGGCAATTTAAGGATTTTGCACAAAAAACACCTATGTGTCACCGACCCAATTAACAAACGGATTAACAATTGTATTTCCACGTCAAATTTAAGGGTTTTTGCACCAAAAAAATAGCTATGTGTCACAACATAATTAACAGACAGATTAACTATTGTATTTCCATGTCACAGGGGCAATTGAAGGGTTCTGCACCAAACAAAAATAGCTATGTGTCACAATATAATTAACAGACAGATTAACTATTGTATTTTCGTGTCACGGGGCAAATGAAGGGTTTTGCACCAAAAAAAATAGCTATGAGTCACCGACACAATTAACAGATGGATTTTCTATTGTATTTCTGTGTTACAGGTGCAAAAGAGTAGTATTGCACCGACCAAAAATGACTACAGTTCACCCACAGACTGAAAATCCCAATTAAGTACTGTATTTCTGTGTCACTGGTACAAAGGTGCTGTATTGTACCCACATAAATGCCTTTAGGTCAGCCACAGGCTTCTTAAAAAAATAAATAAATAAATAAATAAAACCCTAATACTGTCCCTCAGCAGCATCCTGTCCCTACACTAGTTATAGCAGAATGGTGGCGCACCATGTGATCTGGCATGCAGGGTCTCATGGTGTGCTGGCCAGTCACAGCCATGCCAGTACTAGACATGACTGTGATGGCTTCCAAATGCCCACAGTTTAAATGCTTTTTGATTGGCTGTGCTGCAGCCTTTCGACAAGCTTTATTTACACTTTGAACACCGAACACAGATTTTCACCCCAATGTCCGTGTTCAGGTTCAGGTACCCGGAAACTGTAACAGTGCTGTCCAGGTTCGCTCATCAGTAATCACTGGTTCAACAATTACATTATCGTACTAAAATGTCTATGACAAACATGGTCTGATCTCTGATGCGACGAATTGTCTTTAAACTATCTATTTTATAACAATTGATCAAAAACTCTATTTATTTACAAAAATGTCTATGGAGAACATGGACTGATCTCAAATTGGTCAACAATTCATTTTAGTTCAAAAATGTCCATGAAAAACACAGGAACACACACAGCCTCAAGCAAATAATAAGGGCATATCTTATACACGCATACTGTAGCCTACAAACATGCTCCCAAAGGTAACAAAATACACCAAGCATAATATAATATGTCCAAACAATGTCAAGTTTATTAAACATAGAATGAAAAACACATGATTAAAAACATAAATAAGGTAAAATCATCAGAAATGGTTAACAATGACTGCATATAGTGTACCAAGTCACTGGCCACTGGCCTCAGTGTCCCCAAAAAGAATGTATTACATGTACAAAAATCCCAGGGGGACCATGTGTTGGGATAAAACAATATCAATTCATATAAATAGTCTGTAAGTAATTGTACAATAATATAAGAGGGGATATAATAGAATCAAGCTAAATCCTGCTGAAGAAGTTGAGGAAATAAAACGCGCATCAAGGCCATTTTTGGGTTTACTGCCCTCCATCATGTCTACAGGTGGATCCTTTGAGTGGGAATTTTAAATATGTTTTTTAATGTATTTATCCATTCTAATATGTTATCTGAGGATTAAGATAGACATCCTCCTCTTATATTATCGTACAATTGCTTACAGGCTACTTAAATGAATTGTTGTAAATGTTGTTATTTTATCCTACCACATGGGCCCCATGAAAACATAGTGTGATCTCTGATGTATCCACTAACATAGTTAGAACAATGCAGTATTTGTGGAGAATGGTCTTTCCACTGGGCATGTAATATCACTTATTCAACAATTACATTTTTGTACCAAAATGTCTAGGAAAACAGTCGGATCTTGGAGGCATTCAATAACATAGATAGAACAGTGCATTTTTTGCAAAGGAATGTCTTTCAACTAGGCATGTAATATCACTTTTTTAACAATTAAATTTTTGTACTAAAATGTCTATGAAAAACACAGACTGATCTCTGATCCACTAACATTGATAGAACAAATCAGTGTTTGCAATGAAATGTCTTTGAACTATACATTTAATATCACTGGTTCAACAATTACATTTTCATACTAAAATGTCTATGAAAAACATGATCTGATCTCTGATGCGTTCAATAACACAAATAGAACAATGATGACTTTGTGACGAATTGTCTTTCAACTATCCATTTATTAATAACTGGTGAACAACTACATTTTTTTTACAAAAATGTTTATAAAAAACAAGGGCTGATCTCAAATGCATCCACTAAAATGGATAGAACAATGCAGTGTTTGTGGTAAAATATCTTTGAACTATGCGTTTAATATCACTGGTTTAACGATTACATTTTTTTGCACAAAAATATTTGTTAAAAACAGAATATGATCTCTGATGTATTCACTAACATAGACAGAACAATGCAGCGTATGCTTTGAATTGTCTTTCAGCTAGGCATGTAATAACACTTGGTCAACAATTCATTTTTTGTTTAAAAATGTCCATGAAAAACATAGAAACAAGACATAGTCTCAAGCAAGTACCAAGTCACTGACCACTGGCCTCAGTACTCCCGAAAAGAATGTATTACATGTACAAAAATCCCATGGGGGACCATGTGTCAGGATAAAATAATATCAATTCACATAAATAGCAACAGTAATTGCACAATATTATAAGAGTGGGATGTCAGGGAGAGTGGCTGCAAGGCGGGACAGATAGTGTAGGGATAGAAATTGTCTAGGCAGGGCTAGTTTTTCTGTTTAAAAGACCCGAAAGTCCTTTTAAGGACTATTTTTATATCTGGCTGCAATAATTTTTTTTTTGGGGTAGGTGTTCCGCAGTCTGGTGCTTTTTTGCGGAAAGTACTGACGATAAACGAATTGTAATTTGCAACCTGTGCCGTACCAAAATGAGCAGGTGTGCCAAACGCCTGGGTCCACGATCGGTGTCTGCGGGTCACACCACTGCCTTCTCTTCCCCTCTGTTACGTGCTGTCCAAGACGCAGGCCCAGATGCCTCCCGCCCTGCACCTGGATTTTCGCAAGCACCATCAGCAAGCTCGTCCACTTCAGTTTCCCAGCGCAGTGTTCAAATGTCCTTACCCCAGTCATTTGAACGCAAGCACAAATACCCAGCCACCCACCCACAGGCCATAGCACTAAACACACAACTTTCAAAATTGCTGGCCCTGGAAATGTTGCCGTTTAGGCTGGTGGACACTGAGACCTGATGTCGGCGGCTGTCCCTCGTTACGCAGTCCCCAGCCCCCACTATTTTTCCTGGTGTGCCGTCCCTGCCTTACACCAGCATGTGTTTCGAAACATAACCCGTGCCCTGACCAACGCAGTTACTGGGAATGTCCACTTAACGACTGACATATGGACAAGTGCTTCTGGCCGGGGACGCTACATTTCCCTGATGGATCACTGGGTGAATGTTGTGGAGGCTGGGAGCAAGTTGTACCCTGGAATGGCACAGGGGCTACCAACACCAAGGATTGCGGGCCCTACTTCCATCCGGATTTCCGCCACCTCCTACAGTAGCGGCTGCACCCCCTCTTTCTCTTCCTCCACATCCACTGCAGAATTCTCATCTTGCAGCACCAGTCAGACTTCAGTCAGTAGCTGGAAGCAGTGTAGCACAGCAGTCGGAAAGCGGCAACAGGCCATGCTAAAACTTATTTGCTTAGGTGACAAACAGCACACCGCCGCAGAGCTGTGGCAAGGCATAAGGGACCAGGCTGAACTATGGCTCTCGCCACTGAACCTATAGCCAGGCATGGTTGTGTCTCATAACGGTCGCAACTTGGTGGCGGCCTTGGAGCTCGGCAACCTCACACACATACCATGTCTGGCCCACGTCTTCAACTTAGTTGTTCTCAAAACCTACTCCAATTAGCCTGAGCTACTGGTGAAGGTGCGCCGCCTGTGTGCCCATTTCCGAAAGTCACCTACAGCTTCAGCAGGTCTGGCAACTCTGCAGCAGCACTTGCGCTTGCCAGCTCACGACTGCTGTGCGACCTGAGCACGCGCTGGAACTCCATCTTCCACATGTTGGGCAGGCTTTGTGAGCAGCAGAGGGTAGTAGTGGAATACCAGCAATACGTTCGGCGCCTTTTCAGTCAGCTTCCGCTCTTCACAAGCGACGAGTGGGCATTGATGTCTGACCTCTGTGAGGTTTTACGCAACTTTGATGAATCTAGACAGATGGTGAGTGGCGATAATGCTATTATCAGCGTAACCATCCCACTTCTGTGTCTACTAAAACGCTCACTGCTCACAATAAAGGCTGACGCTTTGCATGTGGAAGAGGTGGAAATGGGGGAAGACCCTACACAGGGTGATAGCCAGACCACCCTCGGTTCATCTTCTCAGCGTGAATTGAAGGAGGAGGAGGATGACAAGGAGGAGCAGTAGACTTTTGCCACCGCTACAGAGGGTAGTACCCATAGAAGGTTTACTCTATCTCTTCAGCGTGGATGGGACAAAGAGGAGTAAGAGGACGAGGAGATTGAGAGTCATCCTCCTGGTGAGGAGAGCGAAGCCTTGTCTGTTGGGTCTCTGGCACACAGGGCTGACTTCATGCTATGCTGCCTTTCCCATGACCCTCGCGTTATACGCATTTTAGCCAACACGAATACTGGTTTTTTTACCCTTCTCGACCCCCGCTACAAAGAGAACTTCTCATCTCTTATTCCTCTGGTGGAGAGGACTAGCAAAATGGTGCAATACCAGAAGGCCCTTATAGAAAAATTGCTCCAAAAATTTCCAGCTGACAGCAGAGTAAGTAGTTCCTTGGGCATCCAAGGAGGGGAGACCAGTGGAACACACAGCAGTTCCAACAAAGGCAGGGCGACACTCTCCAAGGCCTGGGACAGTTTCATGACACCCCGCCAGCACCCTCACCCTGATGAGCGGCCTAGTGTCACAAGGAGGGAAAAGTTTTGGAAGATGGTGAAGGAGTACCTAGCTGACCGTGTCAGCGTCCTCAGTGATCCCTCTGTGCCTTATAATTATTGGGTGTCTAAGCTGGACACGTGGCACAAACTGGCACTCTACGCCTTGGAGGTGCTGGCCTGCCCTGATGAACGCATCCGCCTGTCAACTGAAAATGCTGACAGGTTGACGCTTATCAAAATGAACAAGGCCTGGATTGCCCCTGACTTCTCTACCCCACCAGAGGAAAGCGGCTGAACATGAAGGAACTTTAAATGTGGCTTTTAGGGTATATTGAATACACTGTATTCCCATGTACCCCTTCCTCTTCTCGTCCTCTTCCTCCTCATCCTCCATCATATCAAACTGCTTATTAGGCTGCCCTCGACGTTCACCAGCAGGCCCTCACAACTAATTTTTAAGACGATCACCAGCAGGCCCTCACCTCTAATTTTTAAGACGGTCACCAGCAGGCCCTCACCACTAATTTTTAAGACGGTCACCAACAGGCCCTCACCTCTAATTTTTAAGACGTTCACCAGCAGGCCCTCACCACTAATTTTTAAGACGGTCACCATCAGACCCTCACCACTAATTTTTAAGACGGTCACCAGCAGGCCATCACCTCTAATTTTTAAGATAGTCACCAGCAAGCCCTCACCACTAATTTTTAAGATGGTCACCAGCAGGCCCTCACCACTAATTTTTAAGAAGGTCACCAGCAGGCCCTCACCACTAATTTTTAAGATGGCCACCAGCAGGCCCTCACCACTAATTTTTAAAACGGTCACCAGCAGGCCCTCACCCATGATTTTTTAGACAGTCAGCTCAGCAACAGGCCCTCAACCATATTTTTTTGACGGTCAGCTCAGCAGCAGGCCCTCAACCATAATTTTTTAGACAGTCAGCTCAGCAGCAGGCCCTCAACCATAATTTTTTAGATGGTCAGCTCAGCAGCAGGCCCTCAACCATAATTTTTTAGACGGTCAGCTCAGCAGCAGGCCCTCAACCATAGTTTTTTAGACAGTCAGCTCAGCAGCAGGCCCTCAACCATAATTTTTTAGACGGTCAGCTCAGCAGCATGCCCTCAACCATAATTTTTTAGATGGTCAGCTCAGCAGCATGCCCTCAACCATAATTTTTTAGATGGTCAGCTCAGCAGCATGCCCTCAACCATAATTTTTTAGACGGTCAGCTCAGCAGCAGGCTTCAACCATAGTTTTTTAGACGGTCAGCTCAGCAGCAGGCCCTCAACCATAATTTTTTAGACGGTCGGCTCAGCAGCAGGCGCTCGCCCCTAATGTTTTAGATGGTCAGATCAGCAGCAGGCACTCGCCCCTATTGTTTTAGAGGGTGAGCTCAGCAGCAGACCCTCACCCCTAATGTTTTTGAGTGTCAGCAGCAGGCCATCAATCATAATTTTTCAAGGGTGTGTCTGATGCCCTACTTTATGTGTAATAAAAGGTGTATTGGAGTGCCTGTTCCTTGTAATTTTTGGTAGCACTTGCGCTTTATATAGAAGTAAATATATGTTTCCTAACAATATTTCCTCTAAAATCAATTATATCCTCGTTTTTGGGGGGGGTATTCTTGTCATTCCGTAAAAGTGGCGTAATACTCGGACAGCATCGTTCACAGCAGCGACTTTGGAGTCCAAGATGCATCTAGACACCCTCCCCATGATGTTCCTAAACCATTTCAGTGGTGTTTCCATCATTTTCTCACCTTTCCCTATGAACCAGACACCCTCCCCTCTTCAGAGCAGGGGGTGCCTGGTTTAGTGCTCTGGTTCTCCCATTGACTTCCATTGTGCTCAGGTGCTCGGTAAAGCACTCGAGCACTACCTAGTGTTCCACCCGAGCACTACGGTGCTCGATCAACACTACGCTGAACAGCTAATAACACACACTTTTTTCTTATTAATACACTACAAAAATATGTATAAAACAATATACGTTCACCGCTGAACAGCTAAAATAAAAAACACACACGTTTATTCTTATTAATACACTACAAAAATGTCTATGAAACAATGTACATTCACCGATGAACAGCTAATGACACACACTTTTTTTCTTATTACTACACTACAAAAATGTCTATGAAACAATGTACGTTCACCGCTGAACAGCTAATAACCCACACTTTTTTCTTACTAATACACTACAAAAATATCTATAAAACAATGTATGTTCACCACTGAACAGCTAATAACACACTTTTTTTCTTATTCATACATCACAAAAATGTCTATAAAGAAATGCACGTTCACCGCAAAATGGCTAATAAGACGTGGGTTTTTTGTCTTATTAATGCACCACAAAAATATCTATAGAACAATATACCGTATTTTTCGCCCTATAAGACGCATTTTTCCCCCAAATAAGACGTGTTTTTTTCTTATTACTACACCACAAAAATGTTTATAAAACAATGTACGTTCACCGCTGAACAGCTATTTTTTCTTATTAATACACCAGAAAAATGTCTACAAAAAAATGCATGTTTACCACGAATTAGATAATAAGACGTAGGGATTTTTTCTTATTAATACACCACAAAAATATCTATAAAACAATGTACGTTCACTGCTGAACAGCTAATAACACACTTTTTTTTCTTATTAATGCACCACAAAAATATCTATAAAACAGTATACCGTTTTTTTCGCCCTATAAGACACATTTTTTCCCCAAAAAGTGTGGGAAAAATTTTTCTGCATCTTATGGGGCGAATGCTAATGAGCGCTTCCATTAGGGATGCGCTCATTAGCACCGGAGGACAAGGAAGCGGTGAAAACTCTGTACTCACAGCTTCCTGGTCCATCACTCTGCTGTCAGCTGCGCAGGGCTGTGCACAGCGTGAGGGCGCTCTGTGACCTCACGCTGTGCACCCCAGTTCACAGTCGACAGCAGGAGGAAGCAGAACGCAGGTGGTGAGGAGCGCAGGCGTCCAGGAGCAGGAGAGGTAAGTGGCTTTTTTATTTTATATGTTCTGTGGCTAGGGGCTTATATAAGAGGCACTGGGGGCTGATATTGGAGGCATTGGGGAATGAGATTGGAGGCATTGGGGGATGAGATTGGAGGCATTGGGGGATGAGATTGGAGGCATTGGGGGATGAAATTGGAGGCATTGGGGAATGAAATTGGAGGCATTGGGGGATGATATTGGAGGCATTGGAGGATGAGATTGAATGCATGGGGGATGAGATTGGAGGCATGGGGGATGAGATTGGAGGCATGGGGCTCTTATCTGAGATCAGATTGGGGGTTATTCACATTGGGGTCTAATCTGAGGTCTGATCTGAGGTCTTATTGGGGTCTTATTAACATTGCGGCTTTAAGCTGAGGTCTGATGAAAAATATTTTTTTCTTATTGTCCTCCTGTGAATCCTAGGTGCGTCTTATAGGGCGAAAAATACGGTATGTTCACCACTGAACGGCAAATAAGACGTAGGTTTTTTTCTTATTACTACACCACAAAAACGTTTGTAAAACAGTGTATGTACATCGCTGAACTGCTAATAAGACGTACAATTTTTTCTTATTAATACACCACAAAAATGTCTATAAAACAATGTATGTTCACTGCAAAATGGCTAATAAGACGTAGGTTTTTTTTTTATTAATATACCACCAAAATATCTATAAAACAATGTATGTTCACTACTAAACGGCTAATAAATAGTGTTGAGCGAGCAGTAGTGTTGAGCGAGTGTACTCAAGTGCAATGCTCGAGTCTCTTCCCCGCACGTTTGTTCGCTGCTACGCAGCGAATAAACATGCGGGCGGGTACTAGCATTCACTGTAATGTTGATTTGTACGCTAATGCTACGCATTGTACGCTAATGCGTACTAATTTGTATGCTAATGCTACGCATTGTACGCTAATGCATACAAATTTGTATGCTAATGCTACGCATTGTGCGCTAATTCGTACAAATTCAGTTAATTAGCATACTTTTAAAAGGAGTAAAAGAGGTGAAGTCGCGATTCTGACCCTTTTCTATTAACCGGACACCCTCCCCTCTTCCGAGCGGGGGGTGCCTGGTTTAGTCTCATTGACTAACATTATGCTCGGGTGCTTGGCTGAGCACTCGAGCACCCCCTAGTGCTCGGCCAGAGCACCTGAGCATACGAGCACAGAGGTGCTCGCTCAACACTACTAATAAGACGTAGGTTTTTTTTCTTATTAATACACCACCAAAATATCTATAAAACAATGTACGTTTACCACTGAACGGCTAATATGATGCACTATTTTTTCTTAGTAATACACCAGAAAAATGTCTAGAAAGAAATGCATGTTCACCGCAAAATGGCTAATAAGGCATAGGTTTTTTTCTTATTACTACATGTTCATCGGTGAACTGCTAATAAGAAGTAGTTTTTTTTTCATATTAATAGACCACAAAAATGTCTGTAAAACAATGTAAGTTCACTGCTGAACAGCTAATAAGAAGTAGGTTTTTTCTTATTAATACTCCACCAAAATATCTATAAAACTATGTACGTTCACCGATGAATGGTCAATAAGACGTACTATTTTTTCTTATTAATATACCACATAAATGTCTATAAAAAATGCACGTTCACCGCAAAATGGCTACTAAGACGTAAGTTTTTTTTCTTATTAATACACCACAAAAATGTTTATAAAACAATGTATGTTCACCGCTGAATGGCTAATAAGACGTACTATTTTTTCTTATTAATACACCAGAAAAATGTCTAGAAAGAAATGCACGTTCACCGCAAAACGGCTAATAAGACATACCGTATTTTTTGCCCCATAAGACGCACTTTTTTTTGCCAAAAAAATGGGGGGGAAATGCCCCTGCATCTTATGGGGTGAATGCTAATGAGCGCTTCCATTATGGAAGCACTCATTAGCACAGAGGACTGGGAAGCGGTGAAGACTCTGTACTTACTGCTTCCTGGTCCTCCGTTTGGCTCTGCAGGGCTGCGCACAGTGTGAGGGCGCTCTGTGACCTCACGCTGTGTGCGCCGGGTCACAGCACAGCCATAGCAAGCAGAAGACAGAGCGCGGGCGGAGGAGCTGCGGCGTCCAGGAGCAGGAGAGGTAAGTGGCTTTTTTATTTTAATAGAGACATGCTGGGCTCATATGGCAGCTGAATAGAGGCATGGGGGCTGATATGGGGGATGAATAGAGGCATGGGGGATGAATAGAGGCATGGGGGATGATATGGGGGATGAATAGAGGCATGCTGGCTGATATGGAGGATGAATAGAGGCATGGGGGATGAAGTGAGGCATGGGGGATGATATGGGGGATGAAGTGAGGCATGGGGCTGATATGGGGACTGAAGTAACGCATTGGGCTGATATGGGGGCTAATTACAGGCATGGGGGCTGATATGGGGGCTAATTACAGGCATGGGGGCTGATGAGAGGCATATGGGGGCTGATAAGAGGCATGGGGCTCTTATTTGAGGTCTGATTGGGGGTCATTCACATTGGGGTCTGCGCTGAGGTCTAATTGGGGGTCTGATCTGAGGTCTTATTAACATTGGGGGGTCTAATTGGGGCTGTGAGCTGAGGTCTGATTAACATTGGTGGTCTGATTGCTGGTCTGACTTGAGATCTAATGAAAAATATTTTTTTTTTCTTATTGTTCTCCTCTAAAACCTAGGTGCGTCTTATGGGCCGGTGCGTCTTATAGGGCGAAAAATACTGTAATTTTTTTCTTATTACTACACCACAAAAATGTTTATAAAACAATGTACGTTTACCGCTGAACGGCTAATAAGACGGACTTTTTTTTCTTATTAATACACCAGAAAAATGTCTAGAAAGAAATGTATGATACACAATAATTATATGGCAACCTATATTTGCTATCATAATTGTCTATTTTTCAAATACATTTACGTGGCTACTATGGTCGAGCAAATCGAAGTATCCAAAGTGGACTTCGATCTGAATTTCAGGTAAAATTTGATTTGCTGCGAAGTCGAATTTTCTCATGCTTCCTGGTAACTAATCAATTTTCCCTGAAATGACATTAAAAAAATAGTCACCTAATCCATTTGAGCATGAAGAGGCCGCCGCAGCCATCTTGACTGAAGATCCACCTAGAACTCCTGTGCTTGGTGATGTATATGACGGAATCCACACCTCATGGGATTTCGGGCAGGATCTCCAATCAAGATGGCCGCAGCGGCCTCTTTGCATTCAAATGGATAAGGTGAGTATTATTTTTTTAACCCCTGAAAGCCCTATTTTTTAATCTCAGATGCCGCAATCAGTGATGAACGCAGCATCTGAGGGGGTTCAATGACGTCTGCCACGTACAAAGAAATGCACTTAGTGATGAAATAATTCATCAAAAGGCGAATTTCTTTGTTAAATTCGTTGAAGAAGCCGAATCGAATTTTCGCAAACTTCTCTCAATACTGGTGGCTGCGATAGACATAATTTATAGATGGTATATCTTAATTCCTGATATATTGTACATTGGGTTGGAGCTAGTGACATGAAAAGCCCCTTGCTAATATATGTACACTTTACATGCTAACCTGGGACCTAGCAGATGGGCTTTAGGACCTTACGTACTCTACTGGTCAGTAGGATACAAGCGGACTTTAGGACCATGGAGTCATACAACTACCTAATTTACTTGCAATCATGACAGGGTGGGAAAGATGTAGGTTATAGGCATTCGGTCCTGTCACTCTTTGAATTTGCCAGATGATTGGAGGATGTCTGGAAGGAGGTGGGAAGCAAGGCTTTATAGCTCCAAAAACCAGACAGCATACTAGCAGAAACTATAATACTGCCTGATAATGCCATGTTATGTGTTGAAACTTGTTGGGGGAGCACTAGCTGTAAAGTGGAACTGACCTTATCTAGAAACAGTCTATCAGACCATGCAATTACTATAGGGAAAGCAAAGCCATTATGGAGTGCATGTACAATGTGTGAGGTGTCTGACTGTGGGTCACGGTAGGAATACAGACAGCCCCTTAAAGTGGCTGATATTTAGGGGATTTGAGTGTGTGTGTAGTGTATGACCTGCTGTTTAGCTAGGCACCAACCAGCACAGCTGCTCTAAGTGGCTATCAGAACCTACGGGGTATGTGAGTGTATTTGATGTGAGTCTTGTGTATTCATGTAGCTGCAGTATGGAACAGCCCCTTGAAGTGGCTGACTATCAGAACCTAGGGGGTATGTGATTGTATACATTGTGTGAGGCTTGCGTATTCATATAGCTGCTGTATAGCACAGCCCCTTGACGTGGCTGACTATCAGAACCTAGGGGGTTTGTGAGTGTATACACTGAGATTTGTGTAGTCATATAGATGCAATATAGAACAGCCCTTTGAAGTGGCTGACAGGAGTATGTGAGTGTATGTGGTGTGCGTATTGCATATTCGTATAGCTGCTGTATAGCACAGCCCCTTGAAGTGGCTGACTATGAGAACACTGTGAGTGTGTACACTGAGTGTGTACACTGAGATTTGAGTGTGTACACTGAGATTTGTGTAGTCATATAGCTGCAGTTAGAACAGCCACTTGAAGTGGTGGACTGAGACTACCAAGACACCAAGAGTGGAGCATGTGGAGTGCATGAATTACACAATATTGACCTAGGCGAATGCTACTAGTTTGATTAGAGACCTGATATCTATTCCCCAGAGTAACATATACCATAAGCCTGCATCAGCTGCATGACACAATTGCAGCAGCTGACTGGATAGTACTGGGGCATATAGCATACTCCACAGCCTCTCTCGTATAGCATACTCTTTTCTCTCTCGGTCCTATTGCTGCCTAGCTAGATGACAATCGGCACAGCCCCTCAAAGTGGCTGATTATTAGAACTTAGGGGATGTATGAGTGTATTCTTACAAACCTAGTATAGCGCAGCCCTAAGGTATTAGAAGTGGAGTGCATGAATGATAGGAAATAGATTTTACGGCAAAGTACTACTAATTTAAATACAGGGACTTGATATTCATCCTCAAAAGTGAGATATACCATTAGCTTGCTATTAGGCATGAAAGCACAAATGTAACTGCCAACTGTATAGCATTAGGATATATAGCATACCCCACAGCATTTCCATCCTCTGTCCTATATCTCTCCCCCTCCTTCTATAAGGCACTAGGGCAGCACACAGGCAACTGGGATGTGAAATTCCGTGAGATCCCCGTCATAGGCAATATTAATACCCCACAACACAACTCCTATCCTCAGGTGGGAATAACCTCTGTAGTTAACTCACACAGGAGCACCCTATGGGGTACCCATATATAAGATGGTGTGAAGTAACACTGGCCAGCCTCAAAAACGTCTTACTACCATTTATTAACCCCATCAGCCACAATAACATACCTGTTTGGAGTAGGCTGCTGCACCCGGCTTCAATGAACAGAATCTGCAATGATGCTGTACCCAGTCATTTAACCCCTCAAATGTCACAGTCCATAGTGATCGTGGCATCTTTGGAATTAGGCAGTGGGAGAGAGACACCTGCCTTCTGATCAGGGCTCAGATCGGTTACCATGACAGCCTGGGGCCTGCTAAAGGTTCCCGGGCCAGTTATGGTAAACTGCCTGCACAGGCTCAGCAGGCAGTGCATCAGAATCTCATAGACCATAATACAGGGTGACCTACAAAAAAGTAGGCCGCCTTCAGCAATAACATGACAAGATGAAAGAGCAAGTGGATTATTTTTTTTTAATGATCCACAAGTCACAAAGGATGCTGAAAGAGGTCCCCATTCACATCTATGTATCTTTGGGCATGTTTGATTATGTTGGCTGATACTGCTGTGATGTTTTGTGAGTTCATCCAGGGAATGGAGATTTTCTGTTTTAAAATTCCCCACAGATAAAAATCACATGTGGACAAGTCTGGTGAACATGGTGGCCATAACCCCTCGCTCACAGTTCACTCCTCCATAAACAGTTCTGTCCGTGCCAGTGAATTCTATGAGGTGCGACGTGCTGTCCCATCTTGTTAGAAAAAGCAGGACATTTTTTTCTTCTGGTGTTGGTTGTAAAACTGCTCACAGATGTCCAGGTAAACAGCAGTATTCACAGCTGATTTGAAGAAAATTGGACCCACTATTCCTTTTCCTGACACTGGGTACCAAAAGCCAATTTTCTGGTCATGAAGCGGTTTTTGGGGATTTTTAGGGGACCAGTATCTCGTATTCTGGGTATTTACGTGACCTGATAAATTAAACCAAGCTTTATCCATCATGAAGTAAAGCAATGGGTCCATATGTCTTTCAGCAGTCATAGTCAGCAACCAAGTCCAATAATTTAGAGTTTAGCTTTGTCAGACTTTCAGTTCCAGCACGCACGTTATTTGGTACAGTTTCAGAAATTTTGGCACTTGCTGACAAGTTGATTTTGATACACCAACTTGTGGAGATGTATGCAAATGTATGCAAATGAGTTCTTGCTTAATGATAATTACAATATACTGATGACCCAAACACAAACAAATTGATTAAAAATAAAGTAATAAAGTTTATTATACTTAGCTTCGTGCAAATATGGAAATGATGAATGAAACCTAGAGAGCCCCGTCTGTTTTCAAATACAGTCTAGGTAAAGATGAACCAGCAATTTCTTTCTGGACACGAACGAACTACAGTTGTTGTTCCAGATGAGGCTAACACTCAAGTTTTGAATGGGATATTTATGGGGTCTTAGAATCCTCCACCTCCTCCCTTGTAGAAAAGGGAGGGGGGGGAACGAGCGTGTGAATAACTCCTGTGACCACGTCTCCTTCTGGTAGTGGATTCATATTACATCCCAATATCTTGGAGAATATTGATGCCCCCCCCCCCATCTGGGAAAACAGAGTCTGACAATATATTCATCCTTACTCCGAGTAATGGATATGCTACTAATTATCGTTTCTCGAGAAATAGGAGAATATTTATGTTAGCCATTCAGCAGCTAAACCTTTCCCAGATGGCGGCAGACAGCTATTCCTAAGTCAGGGTCACAGAGGTCACCGGTCTCCCCCATGGCTGCAGAGTCATTGAATATTATACAAAGAGAACCTACTAATGAATTAATATATATATACATATACCATATATCTATATTATACAGTATATGGTCTTACACTAAAATGAGACATAAATTTACCTCTGATTACACTCCACCCCTGGCTCATTTTAGTGTAAACAATTCTTTAGGAGATAGTTGTTACATTGTTTCTACTACATTTGGTATTACATACAAACATAATACGTACACAGCAATATATTACAATGCTCACAATTACTTCCAATAACAGAACCTCTTCTACAGGTATAGCCTAATCATTTGACAGAAAACTACCGGACTTATTGGATTTCTAAAAAAAAACAAACATAAAAACTGTGTGTTGGACTAACAAGAAGTATCTCACTGAGGTCTTCTTCACTTCTGATCTTCTTGGATAACAAAGTCTCTGGTATAAAGTCAAATGTCCATTTCTTGAAGTTGGTTGTTACAAAGTTCAGTCTATAACCCCTCCTTATGTATGTGAAGGGGTAGCATGTGTAGATGTCAGTGCAGATCTTAGAGCCTCTTATCAGTGGGTGATAGACAGTCCATTACCTTGTCTGTGGGAGGAGCTTTGACACAAGGACCTCCCCCCCTCACTGGTCTGCAGATCATTGCATCAGCATAGCAGACCAGTGGTTGAAGCCTTTTCTTGCTAAGTGACAGTCAGGTCACTGAATACTGTCTCTTACCGCACCCTGTTGACTTGACGTAGCAGCCCCTGGACTTTCTGAGGTTGCCAGTCCTGGCTCTTTTTAGCTGCACACAGGAAAGATGTACTGAACAGTTCCACACAATCAAGAAAATGTCAATTCAAAAACTCAGTTCATATTAGAAAAAGCCGTTGATGAGGTGATTTCCTCTCCATCTCTGCATCAAATGGATCAAATAAAACAAATGTCCTTAGAACTTTTGTCAGTCCAACACTGTATGTAAATAACTCTTACCAATGATACCACAGTAGTCCTCTGCCAAAGAAAATAAACTTTTCTGAAATTCTAAACTTGATCTTAAGTACACACAGTACTGCACATTAAACAATAGCAATGCATGGGTATTAGTTTTTTCAGTGTAAAACCTTTTAAACCAAATAAAACACAACCTCATCCATATCAGTTTATTCATTACCCTTCTTGAGATACCCAATGCTGTTTGGTGTTAACTTAATGTGTTATTTTGTGTATTTTGCACACTTGGTAGAAGTACCCAGCTTTCCTGGATGTGGAAATGAATGGACTGTTTTGTTTCCCTTGAATCAACACAGGACTTGTCTGTCATGGAGGAGAGGGGGTGGAGCACAAAGGATGTCTTTGTGTCTGGGACATCCACCCGTCCTTCCCCCTAAATCATTTAAGTCCACCCCTTCCAGTCGGACTGTGTAATCCTTCCCCTTTCCATTAGTCTGGTCTCAACTATCCATGAGGACAGATCTCTGATGTTATGAGTACAGTTAACATATAACAAGTAACCACAAACATTGAAACAAACAGATCTGACAATACAGACATGAACACAAAGGACCCATTGGAAACGTTTCATTGAATTCAATAGGAAAAAATGTAGAGCTCAATCAAAAACATTTGGTACCAAAAAATATCCCAAGAAAGAAAATAAAGATAAAAATCCCCAATGCGCATTATACTCCATACACATTTTTCATTTATTCATTTCCTACATATCCACACCCAGTTCACACACAGTTCTGCTGAGCATCCATCAGTCTTCACACCTTCAAACACATTCTACACAACTACAACTTCAAGCTGCATGCATTCACATTCCACTGAGTGAGTCGACTCCCATCCACCCAGCTTTCCTGAATACAGATACACTCACAGAAAACCATCCTGTTGGGGGAATAACAAAGAAACATTTAAGTGAATCAATTGCTGGTAAGTAATACCATTGTCTTTGTTCACTACTACAACACATTGTTATTGTAAAGACACACAATCACCCCCCACTGGGCACATAACTATTGTATTGTCTTGGCTCTTGCACATTTATAAGCTGCTAGGAAGAGAAAAAAGAAAAGTTATTAATTGATCTTTACTCTTCTGTGTCACATATATAACCAATCTGCAGCAACAACAAAGGAACATTTCTAAACCTTAAGTCACTTACAAATTCTTGCCTCAGCCCACCACAGCTATCAGCCCCCCCCCCCTTCCTGACTCTTATCTCGCAAGGATTCATCCAGCTTTCCTGAAACTTCAACAAACAGCAGACTAGTTAGGGGATATTCCATTTAGAAAAGTTATTAGCAGACAGTTTACAGATAATACATGTGCTACTAAATTTTTGTGTCTGCAGATCCATTACCAGCCCCCACACCACACACGATGGGAGGTGTTCCTGTTGGAGCACATTCCAGAGGACAGGAGGGATTCTTGTAGAACTAAAAGTTACAGAAAACACAAAAGGGGTTGTAACAGAAATTGAGACAGAAGGGGGATGGGTGCCACATGGTTTTTTTCTTTGTTCTCTCAGGAAATCCTCCATCTTGAAATAGAAATATTGTCCATTTTCCTCAACCTACTTCAAACCTTCTTCAATTTCCCCCTTTCACATCAACCAGACAATACTTTATGGCCCACATATCTTCTTAGTGCTAGCCATATTGGCCCACACTAGGTTACAATGCTTATTCTTTCATTACGGTTCCAACCTCTAATGCTATGGTCACAGATCTTTCCTACTTGAACACCCACATAGCATTAGGTTCAACAAAACTTAACCAGTCTATTTCTAAACACAAGTGTCCTTCTGATGGTAGACACTTGGGCTCTTTTATCTCTTGAAACAACTCCTTTGCATTTTTCACATCTTTTTCCTTCTCTTTGGATCTTACTGTGTGTAATTTACCCTGCTGTTTTAGATCTTTCCAACGCTCTAGCAAGTCAGGAGTAGGAATGCCATCTATCTCCTCCTTGCTGACTCCACTGTTCAAAAGATCTAAAAACATTTGCCTTTGTTTAATTTTAATTCTCTCATTTCCTGTATCTTTTGGTACAGGTCTCCTCTACATAATTCTGATCCCCAGAAGCTGAAGCTCTCTGTGTAACCTCTCTTTTTGATTTTGTTGTTACAATGGGACGCACTTCTTCCTCTTCTATTTCTATCTCATCTGATGAGGACAATCCTGACCACTCACCCACAACATCCCATTCATCTTGCTGAATTAAAGTTCTTCCTCTAAAAGCACTTCTGTCACCTGGGAGTGGTCCCTGTTTTTTCCGTCTGCGTTTTTGCACAGTACGGACTACATAATGGGAAAACTGATTACTCAATTCCCCATTATGCTTCTCAATGTCCCTCATACAGGTCCGCAAAAGCGCCAATTGCTCCGTAGCTGCCTGCAGCAGCTCCTCTTCAATTGCCTCTGGCTTCACTGTCCCCTCCTGAAGAGCCTGCATGCAAATCCATCCCTCACTTGCTGCCGCTTTTTGCTCAGAAGGATTATACCGGGACAACTCCAAACCCACAGCTGCTTGACAGGGGTCAGCCAAGCACTGGGGAGCAACATATCTGTTGCACTCACGGGTGATTGGGGCCCAGTGTCCGGAGCTAAGCACCCAATAAGCTGATGGACCCATGCGCTGATTCTTTCCCCTTCCAAACCATGAAAATGAAAATGCCATTCTTTCCTAGTCACAATATCTAACCTTCTATCTGAACCTATGTTATAGCCCAACCTCCAACAGATAATTAGGTACTAGGCACAAACATACACAACTTTCTCAATATTAGTAACTAGGCCTTAACAATGTATACTTTACAATAATAATTATGCAAGGGTCAGTATACAGTAATTAATCCCACCGCTGCCACCAAATGTATGCAAATGTATGCAAATGAGTTCTTGCTTAATGATAATTACAATATACTGATGACCCAAACACAAACAAATTGATTAAAAATAAAGTAATAAAGTTTATTATACTTAGCTTCGTGCAAATATGGAAATGATGAATGAAACCTAGAGAGCCCCGTCTGTTTTCAAATACAGTCTAGGTAAAGATGAACCAGCAATTTCTTTCTGGACACGAACGAACTACAGTTGTTGTTCCAGATGAGGCTAACACTCAAGTTTTGAATGGGATATTTATGGGGTCTTAGAATCCTCCACCTCCGCCCTTGTAGAAAAGGGAGGGGGGGGAACGAGCGTGTGAATAACTCCTGTGACCACGTCTCCTTCTGGTAGTGGATTCATATTACATCCCAATATCTTGGAGAATATTGATGCCCCCCCCCCCATCTGGGAAAACAGAGTCTGACAATATATTCATCCTTACTCCGAGTAATGGATATGCTACTAATTATCGTTTCTCGAGAAATAGGAGAATATTTATGTTAGCCATTCAGCAGCTAAACCTTTCCCAGATGGCGGCAGACAGCTATTCCTAAGTCAGGGTCACAGAGGTCACCGGTCTCCCCCATGGCTGCAGAGTCATTGAATATTATACAAAGAGAACCTACTAATGAATTAATATATATATACATATACCATATATCTATATTATACAGTATATGGTCTTACACTAAAATGAGACATAAATTTACCTCTGATTACAGGAGATAGTCTTCGAGTTGAGTTATGGGGGCTATTTGAAATCCGCTGCTGAATTTCATGCACAACTTCAGCTGTTCTGATCGATGGAGACCTCAGTTTCTTCCGGTTTGAAACAGAGCCAGTTCGATGCAATTTCTGAACCAGACGCTGAATACAATGTTTAGCTAGCGTTTTTTCTTCCTGGGTACTTGTCGGCAAAGGTCTCTTGTGTTTCCTTAATCGATCTGCTTCGCTCATAGTCTACCACAATCGCTATTCGTTGTTCCGGGGAGAACGCCATCTTTCTGACACTTTTATAAAACTAAATAATAAATTAGTCTGTTGCCCATATCAACCAATCAGAGCTCAGCTTTCAGTTCCTACAGAGCTCTGAAAAAAATGAAAGCTGAGCTCTGGTTGCTATAGACAACTAAGTCTGATTTACTATTCGGCAGTTTGATTTGGAGATGGGCTCCTTTTTCGTGGGCCAACCTGTAGTTCCCTATTATGGTCTATAAGACAAGTGGATCATAAGATCGTAGGTTCTAGGCCCCTAAAGGTTATCATGTAAAAAAATAAAAAATATTAAAGATCACCCCTCCCCCTTTCCCAACTGTACACATAAATAAACCAAAAAAATGAGGTATTGCCATGTCAAAAAATGTCTGGACTATTAAAGTATAGAAATATTTTTCCTCTGTGATGTTTTATCAATGTGTCACCTCCAAAAAAATTGAATAAGTGATCAAAAAGTCTTACGCACCCCAAAAATGATACCTAAAAATGAACTACATTTCATCCCGCAAAAAAGCCTTTGTATAGCTTATTAGACGGAAATATAAAAATAGGCTGTCAGAAAATGGCAACTATACAAATTTGGTATGACCATAATTGTATGGACCTGCAGAATAAGGATGTCATGTCATTTTTAGCGCACAGTGAACGCTGTAATATCAAAACCCCAAAAACCTTGTCAGAATAGTTTTTTTTTCTTTCAATTTTACCTCAGTGTGTTTTTTCTGTTTTCCAATATATGACATGATAAAATAAAAGGTGCCATTTAAAAATATAACTTGCCTAACAAAAAATAAGCTCATGTGGCTATATGAATGGAAATGTTATGGAATATGGAGTGGAAAAAATGAAAATGCAAAAACGAAAATAGGCCCAGTCCTTAAGGTTGTTAACTCTATTATCCCCCTATTGGTGATTGTCCAGAATCTCATGTTTTTAATTGAGCTATATTTTATGAAATATTTGTCTATTAAAGGTTAAATTTTATGATAGGGTGTCAAGTACGATTTCATCTCCCATTCAGGCAATTTTAAACACATATAGAACTATGCACTGTTTGCAACTAATTGTGTATGAACTAGGCATGTAATATCACCTGTTCAACATTTTTATTTATTAACGCGTCATTCATTCCATGGCGCTGTACATATGAAAAGGGGTATACATGCATAATACAGATAATTGCAACAAGCATGAACAAGACATGATCAGAGTAACACACTGGTACAGAGAGGACCCTGCCCATGAGGGCTTACAATCTACATGATTGCATATTTGTACGAAAATGTCAATGAAGAAAAAACTGATCTCTGATGCATCTATTAACACAAATAGAACAATCCAGTGTGAGCAGTGAAATGACTCTTAATAACCCTGGTTCAACAATTAAATTTTTGACTTAAAATGTCTGAAAAACACGGTCTGATATGTCCAGTAACATACACAGAAAAATGCAATGTTTGCAGTGAATTGTCTTTCAACAAGGCAAGTAATATCACATCACATTATCAGCAATTAAATTATTGTACTAAAATGTCAATGAAAAACATGGCCTGATCTCTGCTCTCTGCTAATACAGAATAAGGCAGTGTTTGTGACAAATTGTCTTTTAACTAGGTATTAAATAACATGTACGGACACCGTCACAGTGTCACGACTCATTGCTGGTCTTTGAAGGAATGGACAGGCATGGTCCAATCCAATGGAAAAAAAGTCCAGAGAGTCAGGGTCTGAAGTAAACGGTGTGATTCTTTACTGGATGCTTCTGCAGTCTCCTCCTGGCAGAAGAAAGGTTTGATGCTGAGGAAAGGCCTGAGCTAGCTGTGCCCCCCCCCCTCCATCTCAGTCGTCTTCTGGTCACTCAAGTAGTCTGGCGGACTCTCTTCTACTAAGCACTGGTCCCTAACTACAGGACACTAGGGGCTCAAACTCCTCTACTTATACTGTTACTGGCTGAACTAGAACTTTCTAGTAGTAGGGGTGAAGATGAGAAACTCAGCACAAGCAGATATTATGTTACAAATCCCCTCTTTCATAGACTTACATTAGAGCTTCAGTGATGCTCAGTGCCAACCACACATCTGTTTTCCGAACAAAACAGGATTCCAGACGTAATAACATAACGAAAGCAGACATTCAAAAGGTCGGTCGGTCTGGTTTTATAGGTAAACAAGTCTGACTTTTTCCCTCCAAAACATACTCTTCTTTATACCTCATAGTAGTAACTGTGGAAAATTACCAGCTTCTCATTATTAGCTAGAAAGTCCCAAAAGTCTGTTCATTAACCCTTTCCACAGTGCCATGCAAAAGTCAATGCAAGTTAACATTTTAAAGTGAAATAAAGTAAGAAGTTGATGACATTGCATAGGGGAAATGGGCAAATTTCCACAAATGTGCCGACCTCAAAGTATTCCTGTTCCAGGGCACTACAAACGCAACATGTTTAATTACACATACGTATAAAGCACTAAAAAGAATGTTTAATTGCCTGGGGTTTGCCAAAGTATACCATTTGGGTGCTATGCTGCCAAAAATGAACTGTGAAAACTTTAGGTTTTGAAAAAAAGTGTTTATATATAAAAAAATAAAAAAAAATCTTGCAGGGGGTTGGCTTTGTAATGCAGAACTGCTAGGCTGAGTTGCTGCAGCAGCACACAGCTTAAATACAGTGACCAACCCCTCACTCTCTGATTTCTTTCTATTCAATTTCTTTTTGCTGATGAGCAAAATGTAGCGGGTCCGCAGAAGGCCTCAACTTGTTCTGTTGGGAGTGTAGTGCATGGAGTTTGAATGGAGGAAGCTTCAAATTTTATGAACAGGACCTCTGAGTGGACTGCACAAAAGATAATCTAAAGAAAAGGGAATACCTTATGAAATAGAAAATGGTGCATAATTTCAACAAAGGTCATGTTAGTAAGTGCCATATAACTATCTCACACACATTTTGTTAAATGATAAACAAAGTGGTTAACCCCTTTTAATTATCCAAGTCATGTCTCAAAGCCTCAAACATTGACTTTTATAGGATAACTACATTAGATCTGGTAGTATTAGAAGCAAAGGTTAAGGGTTCATGTACTTACCTTTACAGGACAAGCATAAATGAACAAATCTAGGTATTTGCTTTAATTATATTTCTTTAGTAGGATTTCTTTTTCTGTGTAAAACATTCAAATGCATGCTCTTTTTTATTAATATATATTTGAAAAAAAACCTTAATGTTCACATTTCCCCAAGATAAATACTTTAGGGGAACAACATGAAAAACTTCACTTTGAAGGGGCTTATAATGTTTTTGCAATGTACAACAGTTTTCTGGCAGTAAGTGCCATAGAATCAGCAATAGAAAAATAGGCCATGAAAATGCACTCTAGTCTTTTGAAGTCTTGCGGTGGGCCCAGACAGTAGATAAATTACATAAACATAGGGAATTATACATAAAGGGTTAACTATCTAACTAAAGGACAGAAACAAAGGGAATATAAGGGAAGGAAGTGCCTAACTAGCTCTCTATATACAGTCTTATATACTAGTCATACATACACACAAACATAGCCCATACAGTGTCCATCCCTGGAACACCTCCCAGATACTGTCTTAGCCAATCAGCACAGCTCATTTTTAACCAGTACATATAGTTGTAGAGGTTAACAGCTTCCTGTAGGTGGGCATCCTTGAGTCCAGAGCTGTCCTTCCTCTAAAGACTTGCAGAACAGGACACTGCAGGCCATGGCTCCCCCCAGGTCTGGGAGCATCATAAATCATGTGTTCACAGGTGTGCTCCTCAGGGAGTAAGGCCCTGTATTGTCTCTCAAGCATGGTGACTCTTGATTTCCCAGAGACAACAGCAGTGTCTATTGTCAGATAGGACTTGTCCACCGCAATTGCTTTATGGGAAAGTGTCTTGGGTATTAGGGCCCATTTCCACTCTGCTATAAAGACCTCATGTCAGGAATCAATAAAATGTTTGGCTTCCATTTATACGGAGACTTGATTACACACAGGTGGATTCTATTTCTCTTCATCAGTCATTTAGGACAACATTGGATCATTCAGAGATCCTCAATGAACTTCTGGAGTGAGTTTTCTGAACTGAAAGTAAGTGGGCCGAATAATTTTGCACGCCCCACTTTTTAGTTTTATTATTACAAAAAAGTTTAAATGATCCAATAAATTTCGTTCCACTTCACAATTGTGACCCACTTGTTGTTGTTTCTTCACCAAAAATTTAAAATGTTATATCATTTTGTTTGAAGCCTGAAATGTGGCAAAAGGTTGAAAAGTTCCAGGGGGCCGAATACCTTAGCAAGGCACTGTATGTATGTATGTGTGTGTAATATATATATATATATATATATATATATATATATATATATACACTACTACACACAATAACACTATAATAACCCTAGCTACACTATACACAATCCCCACTACTGCAATTATTCCACCCCCAAAAAATCTAAGTATACTCATACATATGATAACAGTGGCCTCCCACCTAACGCTAAACTGTCCCTAAGGGATTATAAAGGGTTAACGTAGAGAAAATATGGTAGGGAGAGGGTTATAGGGTCCCATGCAGTGATAGTGGCAGGGAAAAGGGTTGCTGGGATGTTGTTGGGCTATTCAGGGAGAGAGTTTTAATACAGCAGTGGGATCAGGGGGAACATGGCATGGAAAGGATGGTATAGGGAATATAGCAGGGAAATATGGCAATGGGTACAATGCAGGGGTATCAGGGGTACTTAGCCAAATTCAGGAGTTTCCAGGGAGGTTAATGGTGAGAACTACTCAGCTGGTCTTTCATGTGTGAAGTCCCATATGTGAAGATAGCTCCTTTGTTCCTGGCTGGGGATAATATAAGCCCAAAGGTGCTCGTTATTCGAGTCGAACTTTTCCCGATGCTCGGGTGCTCGTTTCGAATAACGAACCCCATTGAAGTCAATGGGAGACACGAGCATTTTTGCAGGGGACCAAGGCTCTGCCTACGGAAGGCTGGGTGAAAACCTGGAAACCTCAGAAAATGATGGAAACACCACGGAAATGGACAGGAAACAGCAGGGGCAGCATGCATGGATGCCTCTGAGGCTGCCTAATCCCACCATTACCCCAAATTCTCCTAGTGGGGCATGTGTGGTATCGATTCTTCTCAGTTTAAAATCGTATACGTCCCCTATCTTGGGACCCTATATTTCATGGATTTTTCGAACACGGAAAAGGAAAAAGAGCTTGCTCTGGCCAGGGGAGTGTCTTTCCTACTGCAGCTAAGGGGACGTATCCATGCTCTGCCTATCACAGGTCAGGAGGCAATTAAAAGAAGAGCCAAAAAAAACATCAGTACAATATCTAATACGTCCCCTATCCGGGTAAATTGTTTGGAGAGAGGGCCTGTAGGTGGGGGGCAGGCTGGGGGAAGGAGGTTTAGCTGGAAGAGCCAGAGGAGTGTCCCCTGGGCTAGCGTGTGTGGTGGTGACAACAGCCGGATGGATTTGGAAAAACTGTAGCATCAACCGGTACGGTATAGATTCTTCTCAGTTTAATACCGTATACGACACCTATCTTGGGACCATATATTTCATGGATTTTTCGACCACGGAAAAGGAAAAAAAGCTTGCTCTGGTCAGGGGAGTGTCTTTTCTACTGCAGCTAAGGGGACGTGTCCATGCTCTGCCTATCACAGGTCAGGAGCCAATTAAAAGAGGAAGAAACAAAAATCAGTATAATATCTAATACGTCCCCTATCCGGGTAAATTGTTTGGAGAAAGGGCCTGTAGGTGGGGGGCAGGCTGGGGGGAAGGAGGTTGAGCTGGAAGAGCCAGAGGAGTGCCCCCTGGGCTAGCGTGTGTGGTGGTGACAACACCCGGATGGATTTGGAAAAACTGTAGCATCAACCGGTACGGTATGTATTCTTCTGAGTTTAATACCGTATACGGCACCTATCCGGAAAATAGTTTGGAGAGAAAGAGAGGAAAAAGACGTGCAGTATGGAGCAATTACACGGAAACTATTAGATTAGGCAGACGTGGTCTGCTTAATTGCAACCCAGACAAATGAGAGAAAGAGAGGAAAATGACGTATTTTTAAAAGTGACGTTCAGTATAGATCAGGGGTGCACAACGTTTTCTGGGTGGGGGCCACATTGTCCGACTGAACCAACGTCAAGGACCGAAAATAAAATTTAAAGGGGGTATTACCAACTGAAATACTGTATTTATGGCAGATTGAACACACAGTGTATACCATTAATGTCTAGTTACAGTTCCAGGAGTCCCATCTAATGGGAGAAATACATGAAAAATGCATGTGAGCAGCCTTAAAACATGGACATACATGTCTGTTACCAGATGGATGGGGCCACACAGAATGGTATCAAGGGCCGCAGGTTGTGCACCCCTGGTATAGATCAAGTGTGGTATGTGTTCTATGTATACTACTCAGTTTAATACCGTATATGGCAGCTATCCGGAAAAATAGTTTGGAGAGAGAGAAAGATAGGAAAAAGACATAGGGCCTGTAGGTGGGGGGGCAGGCTGGGGGGAAGGAGGTTGAGCTGGAAGAGCCAGAGGAGTGCCCCCTGGGCTAGCGTGTGTGGTGGTGACAACAGCCGGATGTAGTTAGAATGACGACACAGGACCCCAACTTAAAAATTTAGCATCAACCGGTACAATTGTCAATTATGAGCTAGATCAAGTGTGGCATGACTTTTTAGATGGAGATTGCATGTGGTCACGTACTCCCTGGAACCTCATAGTCACCCCTTCTCTGATGTGCTACCCCAGAACATTCTCTGCCCTAATTCGCAAGACCTTTTGCAGTCTCCGTGTGCTGACAGTGGGGATTTACCAGTGTTGTCTGAGGAGGTGGTGGACAATGGCGAGACACAGGTGTCGGGGGGTGAGGTAGTTGAAAGTGAAGCAAGTTACAGTGGGAACTCCTTGGGGGGACTTTCTCATGATGGGACAGATTCAACTTGGGTGGATCAGGCACAGGAACAGAAATTTTTTTTTTTTGTATTTATTTAACTTTTATTTAGCACAAATAACCACAGAGATATTTATTCGTTATCTTCGCTGCGCAGTCTGGCGTTGGGGTTCGTCACTTTGATGGCGAGCTGTGCCGCTCTCTCCACAATGGTTTTTAGGTTCTTGTGGGCGATGGAGACGTTGTGGGCGATTTCTGCACAGAAGGACTTGTTGCTCATCAACAGAACCTCGTGCTCCTTGACATTGTGGACCAGGAATTTGCGGAACCCTGTGGGCAGCATGTGTTTGGTCTTCTTGTTGCTACCGTATCCAATGTTGGGCAATATAGATACGCAGGTAATATTATTTTTCACACCTATCCCAAAAATAAAATTTACGCAGTTTGCGCAAATAAAACTGGAAACTGGAACTGGAGAGAGGGCCTGTAGGTGGACCTCCGGAAAAATTGTTTGAAGAGAGGGCCTGTAGGTGGACCTCCGGAAAAATTGTTTGGACAGAGGGCCTGTAGATGGACCTCCGGAAAAATTGTTTGGACAGAGGGCCTGTAGGTGGACCTCCGGAAAAATTGTTTGGACAGAGGGCCTGTAGGTGGACCTCCGGAAAAATTGTTTGGAGAGAGGGCCTGTAGGTGGACCTCCGGAAAAATTGTTTGGAGAGAGGGCCTGTAGGTGGACCTCTGGAAAAATTGTTTGGACAGAGGGCCTGTAGGTGGACCTCCGGAAAAATTGTTTGGACAAAGGGCCTGTAGGTGGACCTCCGGAAAAATTGTTTGGACAGAGGGCCTGTAGGTGGACCTCTGGAAAAATTGTTTGAAGAGAAGGCCTGTAGGGGGCCCTCCTGAAAAATTGTGGTAAAAGAGTGCCAGTTGGACCTCTAAAAAATGGCGTTTTTTTAGTCAGCGTTAGGCAAAGACGACATGGAGGAGGAGGAGGAGTAGGAGTAGGAGGAGTAGAGAAGAGGAATCGGATACATAAGTAATGTTAATCTTTAGCTGCTTTCCCCCGGAGGAGATTTGAATTCCGGTGAAATCCAGGCTTTGTTCATTTTAATAATCGTCAGCCTGTCAGCGCTGTCAGTTGACAGGCGTGCATGCTTATAGGGGATGACGCCACCAGCTGCACTGAATACCCGCTCTGACAGCACGCTAGCGGCAGGGCAGGCCAGCACCTCCAAGGCGTACAGCGCCAGTTCAGGCCACATGTCCAGCTTTGAAACCCAGTAGTTGTATGGAGCAGAGTGATCGCTACGGACGTTGGTATGGTCAGCTAGGTACTCCCTCACCATCTTTCTGTACAGCTCCCCCCTACTCTGCCTAGACTGGGGACAGGTGACAGTATCTTGCTGGGGTGACATAAAACTGGCAAAGGCCTTGGAGAGCGTTCCCCTGCCAGTGCTGGACAAGCTGCCTGCTCGGCTCCTCTCCCCCGCTACTTGGCCCACAGAACCATGCCCTCTGCCGCTAGCGGCGCCAGATGGGAAGAATTGTTTCAGCTTGTGCACCAGGGCCTGTTGATATCTATTCACTCTCATACTCCTTTCTTCTGCAGGGATGAGAGTGGAAAGGTTCTGCTTGTACCGTGGGTCCAGGAGAGTGAACACCCAGTAATCGGTGTTTGAATAAATTCTTCTAACGCGAGGATCACGGGATAGGCAGCCTAACATGAAGTCTGCCATGTGCGCCAGAGTCCCAACACGCAAGAATTCCCTCTCCTCACTGGCCTGACTCTCCATTTCCTCTTCCTCCTCCAAGTCCTCCTCTTCAGCCCATACACGCTCAAGAGTTAAGGACTGAGCACTGGTACCCTCTACTGTCTCGCCGACATTCTCCTCCTCTTCCTCCTCATCCTCATTCCCCTCCTCCGATATGCGCTGAGAAACAGACCGGAGGGTGCTCTGGCTATCAAGCGACGTATTTTCCTCCACTGTCTCTTGTGATAAGTGCAAAGCATCCGACTTGATGCTGAGCAGTGAGTTTTTCAACAGGCAAAGCAGCGGGATGGTGAGGCTGATAATGGCGGCATCGCCGCTGACCATCTGTGTTGACTCCTCAAAGTTGCTCAACACCTGGCAGATATCAGACATCCACGTCCACTCCTTATTGTAGACTTGAGGAATCTGACTGACCTGACTACCAGTTCTGGTGGAAGTTGACATCTGGCAGTCTACAATCGCTCTGCGCTGCTGGTAAACTCTGGATAACATGTTTAATGTGGAATTCCATCTCGTGGGCACGTCGCACAACAGTCGGTGAGCGGGCAGTTGTAGGCGGCGCTGCCCTGAGAGTGGCAGCATCTGTGGTCGACTTGCGGAAATGCGCACAGATGCGGCGCACCTTGGTGAGCAAATCAGACAGATTGGGATATGTCTTGAGGAACCGCTGAACTATGAGATTGAACACGTGGGCCAGGCATGGCACATGTGTCAGTCTGCCGAGTTGCAGAGCCGCCACCAGGTTACGCCCGTTGTCACACACAACCATGCCTGGCTTGAGGTTCAGCGGTGCCAGCCACAGATCGGTCTGCGCCGTGATGCCCTGTAACAGCTCTTGGGCGGTGTGCCTTTTGTCACCTAAGCTCAGCAGTTTGAGCACCGCCTGCTGGCGCTTACCCACGGCACTGCTGCTGCGTCTACAGCTACCGACTGAAGGCGCCGTGCCCATGGATGGTAATTCGGTGGAGGAGGGGTCGGAGGAGGAGGGGTCGGAGGAGGAGGAGGCATAGTATGTCTGAGAGACCGTGACCGAGGTAGGCCCCGCAATCCTCGGTGTGGGCAGTACATGAGCGGCCCCAGGGTCATTCTCGGTCCCAGCCTCCACCAAGTTAACCCAATGTGCCGTCAGTGAGATATAGTGTCCCTGCCCGGCAGCACTTGTCCACGTGTCCGTGGTTAGGTGGACCTTCTCAGAAACAGCGTTGGTCAGGGCACGGATGATGTTCTGTGACACGTGCTGGTGTAGGGCTGGGACGGCACATCGGGAAAAATAGTGGCGGCTGGGGACCGAATACCGAGGGGCAGCCACCGCCATGAGATTGCGAAAGGCCTTGGTCTCTACCAGCCTATAGGGCAGCATCTCCAGGCTAAGCAATTTGGAGATGTGGACGTTGAGGGCTTGGGCATGTGGGTGGGTGGAACTGTATTTCCTCTTGCGCTCCAGCGTCTGCTGTAAAGACAGCTGAATGCTGTGCTGGGACACGTTGGAGGATCGTGGGGGCGAAGGTGTGGTTTTCCGGCGGGAGGCGCTCGTGCCGGGGTCCTGGGCAAAGGGTTGACTAGCAGAGGCAGCGAGTGATGCAGGGGGTTGACTAGCAGAGGCAGCGAGTGACGCAGGGAGTTGACTAGCAGAGGCAGCGAGTGACACAGGAGAAGGAGCAGTGGTGTGACCCGCAGGAGGTGGTGAACGGCCTTGGTTCCATTGAGTGGGGTGTTTAGCACTCATATGCCTGCGCATGCTGGTGGTGGTTAGGCTAGTAGTGGTGGCACCCCTGCTGATCCTGGTGTGGCACAGGTTGCACACCACAGTCCGTCGGTCATCCTCACTTTCTTTAAAGAACCTCCAGACTTGCGAACATCTAGGCCTCGCCACGGGAGCTTGACTACGTGAAACAGTTGCTGATGATGCACCAGCTCTGGCCCTGCTTCTCCCTCTGGCCACACCACTGCCTCTTACAACCTGTTCTGGTGCAGCACTCGCCTCCGCCTCAGAAGCACTGTCTTCACTCGGCATATCAACCCAGCTTGGGTCTTCCAGCCCTGACAACAACTTCACCACTGCCTGACAACCGTGTCTCCTCATCGTCCGACACCTCTTTACAAACTTCTTCCACTAACTCAACATTGTCATCATCATCATCATCATCACCCACAGACTGCGACAGTTGGAAAACTTGGGCATCGGGAACGAGGTCAGCGGCAACCTGAGAAGTGGTTTGTGACTCTGGGAAGGGTCCAGAAAACAGTTTCTGAGAGTATGCCGGATCGCATTCCAAATTTTCCTGGGAGGGGGCAGACTGGGGGGAAGGAGGTTGAGGTGGAGGAGCCAGAGGAGTGCTCCCTTGAGTAACGTGGGTGGACTGCGTGGAAGACTGACTGGTGGACAAATTACTTGAAGCATTATCCGCAATCCACGAGATCAGCTGTTCGCACTTTTGTGGTTTCTACAGTCCTCTACCACGTGTCCCTGTAAGTTGAGACATGAAGCTAGGGAGTGTAGCTCTGCAGCGTTCCACAGCTTCCTCATCAGCAGGTACTGTCTCACCCTGCCCAGGACCACGGCCTCTGCCCCCTGCAGTAACTGCCCACGCCCTCGTCCTCGACCCTTAGCCCTGGGGTTTAACATTGTCTGTATATGTGTATTATATGAAAAAAAATAAATACATGGGCCTGGTGTACTGAAACCCACAAACTTGTTCAGTCTGGTTTAATTAAGTGACGTAAAGAAAGTGTCACCTGGACAGAAAATACGGATTGGAGTGAGTGTGCTGAACTGTGACACACAGGTTCCACGCAGCTGTGTGAAATGGATTTGTATCACTGAGCTAAAACAACAAATACAACTAATTTTTTTAATATATTTTGTTTTCTATATTTTTTTGTAGTTTTGTTTTTTTGGGAACGTGACATGCAGGAACTATCGTAGACCTAACTCACACCCTGTTAATGGTGGCTATTTAGACTGCGACCCAGACAAATGTCGCACAGAGATTTTTGGGATCAAGCTATATATACGTGACAGGCAGCAAATGACTTGGTTGTATTCAGTGACGTACAGAAAGTGTCACCTGGACAGAAAATACGGATTGGAGTGAGTGTGCTGAACTGTGACACACAGAATGGTTCCACGCAGCTGTGTGAAATGGATTTGTATCACTGAGCTAAAACAACAAAAAACTAATTTTTTAAATATATTTTGTTTTGGATTTTTTTTTTTGGAATGTGACGTGCAGAAACTATCGTAGAGCTAACTGACACCCTACTGACGGTGGCTATTTAGACTGCGACCCAGACAAATTTCGCACAGAGATTTTTGGGATCAAGCTATACACGTGACAGGCAGCAAAAGACTTGGTTGTATTAAGTGACGTACAGAAAGTGTCACCTGGACAGAAAATAGTGAGTGTACTGAACTGTGACACATAGAATGGTTCCACACTGCTGTGTGCAATGGATTTGTATCACTGAGATATAACATTAAAAAAAAGGGGGTTATATATGGCGATAGCTGCACTACTAGTGCCAGCCAGCCAGCCAAGCCAGGAGACAAAAAAAAATGTCTTGTAGCCCTTAGAAGGGCTGTTGGGTTCTTTGTGGGTGATTCCTGCCTAACAGAGAACTAAATGCAGGCCCTAACACTGTCCCTGAAACGCAGCAGCTCTATCCCTAACGACATCCAGACGGCATCTGAGCCAAGCACCGCGGCCAGTCAGTAGTATATTCCAGGGTCACCTGATCAGGCCAGCCAACCCCTGCTATCGACATGTAAGGGCCCCACGTGATGCTGGGTGTACCGCAGAGTCTCCTGGCTTGTGATTGGCTGAGTTTATAGGCGCCAAAAAAGCACGATGCGGAAGTTGCCATTTCCTCGAGCATGGCGAGATACTCGTCCAAGCAGCGAGCACTTACGAGTACCCTAATACTCGAACGAGCACCAAGCTCGGACGAGTATGCTCGCTCATCTCTAGATATGACATCATCTTGTGCGTGTGTCGGAATGCATGCACTCAGACTGCAAATGATAACGGTAGTATATCACAGACCACCATTTAAAACATAGCCTTTAATGTTACTATTAAAAAAAGTATATATAACCCAAATGTGACCACAAAGAAAACAAAAAAATCAAGTTATATAACAAGACTCAAAAGTATCAAAGATAGGCCTGGGGAGTGGGTGGCAGATAAGGAGGATTTCTGACCCTAGAGTTCACCCTATTACTCGATACCTGACTAAGAACGGAATTGCCGCCCCAAAAGGGGCAATCCCATGTCAGCAACTTCCTATATCCCCTAGGATGGCCCTGATCAAGGAACGGGAATTCCAACTATAGGACGTTGGTATTAGATATCAATTGCCACAACAAAAAACAAAAGTACAAAAAATAATAAACCAAAAAGGTTAGAGTGAAATCACATGAGGATGAAAATGTATTATAAGGATACAGACCCTAATATAGAAAAATAGGTAGACGTGAAGGTATATAATGTAGGGTATAATGTAACCCATATTGAGAGTGAGTGTTCCTGCACCAACACATTTTGACCTTTAATTATGAGGGCTCATCAGGGGACTTAATTAGCTTGGAATATGATCTGTAATGGTAAATACAAAATATTCCACTGAAACCGTTCTTATAGATACATAATGGATGCACCAATAATAGTCAAATCATAATGCGCACTGTGATGCCACAATAATATTCCTAACAATGCAGGGAATAATAATGATACCCTGAATAAGCAGTGTTAGTTATAAATCATATAAATATAAATTAAATGTGGGTGCAGTAAGGAGGTGTGTATGTATATGTGTGTGTGTGTGTATATATATATATATATATATATATATATATACACACCCTCACGATGTTAAGATATAGGGAGTATACTTGCATGCCCATGGGTAAGGAAATAGGAAAAGGCAATGTGGCCAAAATATAGGTAGCGGTAGTGAGAATGTCCGGTCAGAGTCCTGGTTTGGGATGCGTCCTTGCAGGTGGAGCAGATGAGAGGTAAGGGAGCACCATCTTTATAGATGCGGCCAGTGAGATTGGCATGTCACGTGTGACTAATGGTGAACATGTGATCGGGGAGTCGATCACGTGGCTAGCATGATGATGTTGGGGTGTGGGCAAAGAATGCTATATATGGTCTATAAAACGTGACCACAATGTAATGTAGCTGGTCCATTCAGATAGAGATTCTGAGAAGAATACCGTGTCTTCCCAACAGCCCCAGAGCAAATAAGCATAGTTTGGTGTACAAGGGCTACCCATCACGGTGCCCCTGAGCTGGTGGTAGAATCGTTTTTCAAAGACAAAGTAGTTATGGGTGAGTATAAAATGAAGCAATTGGATCACAAATGATTGTGTTGACTGAGGTCATTGGATCTCGAATCAAGGAAATATTTGACAGCAGCCAAGCCTTTATTGTGGGGTATGGATGTATATAATGCTTCTACATCGATTTGACGCAAACCTCGTTTCCAGTTCAATAGTAATGCCCTCAAGTCTTTTAAGGAGATCAGTGGTATCATGTAAGTAGGATGGTAGGGCCAACACGAAGGGATGAAGGATTTGGTCAACATATGTGCCTGTCTAATGGGTTAAGCTATCTATCCCAGATACTATCGGTCGTCCTTTTAGTGGATTTAGCCCCTTATGGACCTTTGGGAGACCGTAGAAAGTGGCTATTTTTGGGTGTGAAGGCAAAAAGTATTCAAATTCCTTCAGATAAATCAGTCTACTCTCCTGGGTCTCATGTAGTACCTGGGATAATTCAAGTGAGAACTTGTTTGTAGGATCAGTCCTAAGTAGCTCGTAATTTTCTCCATCAGACAAGAGGGACACGTCCCTATATTGTTGAAGGGTTAATATAACTATATTGCCCCCCTTGTCTGACGGCTTTATCACTATTTTTATTCATGCTCTGCCTCCATTTCTCCAAAAGTGTAATTCCTTTGAGGCTGGGTTGGTACTATTGTTTTAAGGTCCCTAATCACTGACTTAAAACACAAATCAATTTTATTCTCCCCCAACGTTTTGGGGGCATCTTTGTGCACTTCACTCATTTCGAGTCCTAGCTCAGAGCATCTTTTTTGTCAGTTGAAGAGAAGACCTTGTGCCAACGCAGTTTTCTTGTAAAGAGATGGATATCCTTCACCCATTCAAAGAGATTGAAGCAGGTTGTTGGTACATATGTAAGGCCCATTCAGTTTTAGATAGAGTGGTCCCTATTATCAGAGAATCTTCAGAAGAGGGTTCACTTATTTTTTGTATTTTTGAGAATGGGATTGCGGTCGATCCCTGAGTGTATACGTGTTTGGCCTAACAAAGTATTGTATTCTGAGTAGAGGATGACGATGTAGAAGAGCCCAAGGAGCCAGATGGGGTACCGGAAGGTCCTCTTATAGTTAGTTCCTGTTCTCTCTCCTTCGTCATGTTGCCTGCTCCCAAGTCTGAATTCTGGGAGACCCATTGTTTTAAGTGGTGGAACGATGTTACTTGATTATCCCTGAAGTTAGACCTAGGGTATGGATTTCTATAGCGACCCCTGCTGTGGCCCCTCCCTTTCCAATTAGTCCGGCTGTTCTGATACTATTGGTTTTGTTCAAGGTCTGAACTATCCGCTTCAGAAATGGAAGTATCCATAGCGGATCCCTTATGGTCAGTAAATGTAATATCGTATGTGGTTTTGTTTTTAAATTCAGTCAGGTCTCACACGAACTTTGTTTATGCTAAACCATAGAGGTCTTAAATCTATCAATGTTATTCAAGTTCTCTTTTAGAGTACTGTATCAGTGAGGCCGTCAATCTGTTTTTCAATTTGTCCAATGTTAATATTTTCTTGTTTTAACAGAAGTTTCATGCAGTGAACTCGCTGTTGCTTCTGTCTCCCAGTTTGACAATAAATCTGGAGTACAGATGCCTTTAGCTGGTCGAATATAAATGTGTAGGCCCTTAGGTACAATGGAGTTTTTCATATAATTAAGGCACTGAATCTCCCACAACGATTTCAAGTGTTCTTTATGGATATTATATAAATCCTTAAAGACTGTTTTAATAGATGGAGTGATTGTATTAGGGAAGGAAAGTTCCTTATCCAAAAATATTTCATTTGCTTCTAGAATCTAGAAGCTATTTATCGTTAAGCCAGCCATATCAAAGAGAATGCCATATGCCGGCATTGTGTGTGGGCTAGTGCGCATGTCCAAATTAACCTCGGGAGCAGAGGAACAGTCTGTATGATGAGCATGCATGACGTGCAACAGAATATATAGTCATCATTTTGAAAAACGGCAAGAGAAGCCCAGAGTGTAAATTAAGGCATGCATATGTAAATCGCATTGTAGGTAACCTGATTGGAACTCACCAAAGCTTGTTATCAATGAGGACAATTCTTATTACTATTATGTTAGTTCTCTTAGAATCTTAAGTTATCGAGCCAATCAAGGATCTCCTGAAGCACTACTGCCTATTTATGAGGAATGCACACTGACCCTTGTCCTATAATCCCCAAAGGAGTGTGGGCTGGTAGGTTCCCACCCCAGAACTGGAGTGTATTCCTCTAGTTCCCCCAGTATCCCCAGATCGAACCAGTCCAACACATAAAAAAATGAAAATTGCATTATAAAAAAAACAGACACAAAAAAACTTGTTCATATCACAGGAGAGTCATCCATCACGTTCGACAACACCAGGAACACAAACTAAAAGAAAGAGAGAAATATATCTCTCTATCATTCGTACATAACAATAAATAACCCACTATATGCAGAAGGGCTTAAACAGGACCTGAGCAGGAATAGGGCAAGCTACCAATCGCAATAGCACACTGAGTTTAAAATCAACATTAATCCCTTAGGTTTGTGTATTTAACCTATGAATCCATTGTAATTCTTTTTTATACAGAAGGGTGGACCTACTTCCCCCTCTTCTAAGGGGTGGCATATGGTCAATGATACGAAAAACATAATTGGTATTCATTGTGTTTGTACTCAGTAAAATGTTTAGATACTGGGAGATCCATCAGTTTCTTACGGATGGTATATGGGTGTTAAGTCTGGTTTTGAAATCAAGCGTAATCTCCCCCACATACCATAGATTACATGGGCAGGAGAGTAGGTAGATCATGTGATCAGAGTCACAGGTCAAAAAATGTTTAATAGAGAACCTCTTTCCCGTGTCTGGATGTGAAAAACCATCACCTATAATCATTAGGCGCCGGTTTACACAACTCAGACATGGCCCACAATGAAACGGTAATCCAGTATATATGAAAAGCACAAAAATTTAGCTTTTAATATTATTAAAATGGAAAGCCCTTAAGATAACTAAAGTAAACAAAAATTTAAAATGGCAGTAGGAACAACGGTGTACGGCGGCACAGGAGTCGAGAACCATATGTCCTACCGCTCCGTCAACAGGTTCAGGTGTGCGTCAAGGGCCCAGATGGTTGATGGAGATGACTATCCCTAGACTGTGTGAAATCGGCACAGTAATGCGGTGAGCAGAACTGTCTCTGATAAAGCCCTACAATGGGGGGTGCTACACTGGCCCTAATAGCTTAGCCACAGAGCACCCGCCCTGATAAGGGCGACCCCGTCCGGAACCATACCCTAAGTAAATGGCGTTGGTTCCCCCCTATCCTGCTTTTACCTACATGCATGTTTCGCATTTAATGGAGAAAAAGCTCATCAGGGGAGACACCAGCATAGTGGGCAAATAGGAGACCAGTACATAGATATGCACTAAGGGACAGACACATATACAGGACACAAATGGGTTAGTGTCCTGTAAACATCTTGGAGAAGCATTAAGTATTAAATGTATCTCTGGTCCCAACTAAACAGAAGGGTTGATGTCAGCCACTTAGTGCACCATCATTTAAAGTATGGGGGGGACTGAAAGCGAGGCCTGGCTCGCAGAGTGGTGACGCGAATGACTCATAGGTGACGTCATTGCATGAGCATGCGCCGATGCTTGCGCCGTCGTCCAAGACAGCATTGCCGAGCAACTGGGATGCATTCTCAAACTGTCTAGAGCAAGGTCCAGATGGAAGAACACGCTTGTGTAACTGGTGGCATTTGTGGAACTATAGATGGAAAAGGAAACCAGATATGTGAGCCTGAATAGAACTAGAATTCGGCCCGGTTGCACCATACAATAGTATCTAATATGCATGGGGAGGCATAAATATATAGAAAATATACCAGATTATGGAGGGCTAATTTATGCTAGAGGGGAGAGAACAGATGAACAATATACCACAATAAAAATAATAATTATAAGGTACCAGATTCAAATTTAAGGTAGGGGGGACCAATTAATCAGATAAAACAGCTATAATTAAGTTGTTAATTAAGGCCTGAAGGAAACAGTGTGAAGACGAAATATCCAGCGGGCTTCTCCTGGAAATGCGTATATCCAAGAATGGGAGGGTGTCAGAGTTGGACTCATGGGTAAAACGCAGTCCAGTGTCATTGATATAACCAACAAAATTTGAAAAAGCTAACTCAGTATCATTCTAGATAATGAAGATGTCGTCTATGTACCGGACCCATAAAGATATGGCCTCTGTACATAGTGACGACTCATCACCAAAAACAATGGTGGACTACCACCATCCCAAGAGCAAATTTTCATAAACTGGTGTCCAGGAACAGCCCATTGCTGTGCCCCTGAGCTGGTGGTACAGTCTGCCATTGAAAAGAAAAAAATGTGGGTCAAAAGGTATCTAAGGAACTGCAGGACAAAGTTATTATGGTCTATAAACTGTCGTCCCCTCATGCTTAGATAGTAACTAACTGCACGAAGACCAACCTCATGGGGTATGGACGAATCCACATCGATACTGCCCAAGATAGACTGTCTATAGTAAACCCCTCTAGTCTTTTGAGGAGGTCCATGGTGTCCCTGGTATAGGACGGTGATGAAACCACAAAAGGCATGAGGATACAGTCAATATAGACCCCCTAAGTTCTGTCCTAGACTCCTGGCACCAGAGATGATCGGCCTTCGCTTCAAAGGGCTAGTGCCCTTATGAATTTTGGGCAAACTATAGAACAGTGGTGGCGAACCTATGGCACGGGTGCCAGAGGTGGCACTCAGAGCCCTCTCTGTGGGCACCCACTCCCTGGAAAAAGTCTATATTGTACCAATATGCCTTAGACTTTTCCTGCCATTCATCAGCACAGGGCACACTATGACCGGCACAGGCACTGAATGTAGGCAGGCTATTATAGATAAATGATAATGTACATGGAAGACATACTGTATGGGTGTTCAGGTTAAATTGCCGTGTTGGCACTTTGCAATAAATAATTGAGTTTTAGGTTGCAGTTTGGGCACTCAGTCTCTAAAAGGTTCACCATCACTGCTATAGAAGGTCACAATTACTGGAGATTTCGGGTATAAGAAATCTAATTCCTCCTGGGAGATCAGTCTCCTTGACTTAGCATCAAGGAGAATATCTCACAGTTCAATCAAATATGGTTCAGTCGGATTAGAGCTAAGTATGTCATAATTACCCCTATCATGTAACAACTGCTCACACATTCTTTGATAATCAGCAGAGTTCATAACTGTATTACCCCCCTTGTCTGATGGTTTGACTGTAATTGAGGAATCACTCTTCAGGGAGGTAATAGCTGACCACTCCTTCTTTGTACAATTTTGTGCTAGATTACTTCGGGGTCTGCAAAGATCTTGAGAGGCAACCTGAAGGAAAACATCAAGGCATTATATATCACCTGATGGGGGCATTTTTGTACTTTTATTTCGTAATGTAGTGAATGGGCCCTCACGTTCAGCTCGACCTTCACCCTCAGTAAGACTTTGTAGAAGTCGAACATCTGACAAGAGATCTAGGGGGATACCCAAGTCCTGGCACTGTCGCTTGTCGGCATTTTTAAAAAATGTATGCCCTCTGAGCTTTCGGACAAATAAATGCAAGTCCTTAACCCAAGTGAATGAATCAAAGCGACATGTCTGGACAAAACACAGACCTTTACTTAAAATAGCCATTTCTAATGAATTCAGAGCTCTATCAGAAAGATTAATTATTTCTGGGCCTGTTGGTCCCTGGTACTTGAGCAGTTTCTCAGTGGGTACCTCAACCCTTGTTCTAAAAAAATAATTTGTGGAAGCAGCTGATTGTCCTCCTGTTTGGATTTGTAATTTTATTTTTGGGAGGTCCTCCTATTTGTTCACGTTCACTATCAGATAACACTGTTTCTGTAGTGGAGAGATAGGATACAACTTCTGTGGGTGGTATTTTCTCCTTTAAAACTGTATAGGCCTTATTTTCTTTGAACTCAAGTAAATCCTTGTTAAATTGCCTGTGCTTTCTCTCTCTTTAATATTGAATTTTTTCAATCAAATGCAATTGTTTTTCTTTATTTGAGAACTCTGGATCTTGGTAGAATATTTTAGAGACCTCAATTTGGGCCTTCAGTTTGATGTTGAGGAGGAGAAAATTAATTTAGAAAACCTTGAGTAATAATGTCATGAATTGTAGAGAGCAGGTGGTGGCTAGCTGTTCCCAGTGACTATTGAACCCAGGACTCCTTGGTTTGTTAACAGGAATAAGTGAGATTCTAAGTCCTCTGGTTACCATACCGTGTTTGATGTAATTAACAAGACTTTGTACCTCCCACCAGCTAACTAAATGTTTCTTATATAGTGTTTTCAAATCTTTACATGCAGTCTTAAAACGGAGTAAATTTCTTTTGTATGTAAGTTTTATCAGAGAAGACCTCCTTTGCCTCACTGAGCCATGATAACGTATTCAGGCCCCCAGTCAGGAAACCTGCCATGCCACATGAAGTTAAAGACAAAGACTACAATACTTATGATAAGGCTGAAAGGAATAACAACAATTAGGACTACAATGAAACGGTAATCCAGTATATATATAAAAAACACTAAAACTTAGCTTTTAATATTAGTTATTTTTAAAATGGAAAGCCCTTAAGATAACTAAAATAAACAAAAATTCAAAATGGCAGTAGGAACAACGGTGCACGGCGGCACAGATTAGTCAAAAACCATATGTCCTACCGCTCCGTCGACAGGTTCAGGTGTGCGTAAGACACGTGAAACAACCCTATTTACGTGTAGTTAAAGTCTGATGTGAGACATTACTGGGTTGTGTGTCTGAGGACACCAGTCGATCTTTCAACTTTCTGGATCTGAAATATGAAAAAAGAGTGGGGTGCCTTCTATTCTGCAATGTCTCCAAGGCAGCCCCGTAGCATAGGCCAATTCCGTCGAATAACTGCATTGATTTTTGTGCTCAATTCATTATAAGTAGAAATAAATGGAATCCTGCCAGTTGATTTATCCCTATTACTATTCTGCAGAATAGTTGATCTATCCAAATCTAAGACAGCAGATTTATGTAATTGTAAAAGATGGTTGGGATATCCCCTCCACTGAAATTTAGTAACCATAGAGTCCAGTGTTTTATTGAGCAATCCTTCATCGGAGACAATCAGTTTGGCTCTTAGAAATTGGCTATACAGTACGTTAAATGTCTCACCATTTTCCTGGGATGACAACTATTATAATGTAACAGGGAGATACTATCCATAGGGTAAACATACAATTCGGTTTTTAATAATCCATTCTCTAGAGTAACCATGGTATCTAAGAATTGTAACCGGTCTGGTGAATGAACCAGCATGAACTTCACCTCCAGATCAATCACATTCAGAAATTCATGAAACGCAAGTAATGATTCAAGGGATCCAAGCCAAATAAGGAAGATGTCATCTATGTATCGCCACCACCTCGCTACATGCACGCAGTGGTGGGAAACATAGATGACATCCTCCTCCAAATGGTGAATATAAATATTTGCATAAGTTGGGGCCACATTTTACCCCATGGCCACATCTCTCTGATGCACATATAGTTCATCCTGAAAAAGAAAGTAATTAATGTCTTAACACAATCTCCAATAATGAAATTACAAAGTGAGTCTCAAGAGAAAACGTGGAGGATTGTAACAGGTCCCCCAGGACCTTCAAACCTTTATCATGGTTAATTGACGTACGTATAAACACTTGTGACATCAAATGATGCAAAATCACATCTTTATAACCTGTTAAATGTACTGTATATCCTGAATTTTAATGAGAAAATCAGATGTATCACGTATATAGGACAAAGCATTAGTGGCATAAGAAATGGCTATATGGGAGAAAATGGAGTTTAACCCTGAGACAGTAGGACGTCCCCGTGGATCTAACATCGTTTTATGAATTTTAGGTAGCACATAAATCACAGGGGTGACTGGGTGCTCAACAATAAGATATTTTTCAAAATCGGAATAAATTATGCCGGGCCACTAATGCTTCAGGCACAACTGATTTAAATTTTCTAGGCTTTCTCAAATTTCGTATCACATAGTACATGTTTGTATACAGAAATTTCAATAAGATGACGTTTTGTCTCAGCAATATATTTATTGGTATCCATAATTACAACTGTACTACCTTTGTCAGCTGGTTTAATTGTCAAACTGTGATCAGATTTTAATTGATAGCCTCAACCTCTTCCATGGTAATATTTGGAAATTTAAAGAAAGTTGAATCAGTATTCTGTCTAAGACATTCAATATCATTTTTGACCGAGGAGATGAAGGCATCAATCACTGGCACATTCAATATAGGCACATATTGACTTGTATTACTCAGATTGAACCGTCCACTAGTAAATTCTCAACACCTAGATTGTGTAATCAGATTATGATTATTAAACCACACCTTAAGTTTGATAGAGTGAAAAAAGCAAATAATTCAACCTCCAGAACAGACTGTTCCTCTGCTCCTGAGGTTCGTTTGGACATGCACACTAGCTCACACACAACACCGGGATATAGCGTTTTTGGGTATTAACCCCTTAAGGACCCACCGTGTCCTGGGGGAAAATCGCAGGGTAATCGCCACACCATGGCTGCACTTACCGATAGGCATACATGCCAGGTATTTCCGCCCCCCTGCAGCTCCCAGCGCTGCAATTGGGCCGATCAATGAAGACCAACATATCGTAGCGCCGGAAGCATTGGAAAGCTGCGGGTCAGAAGGGGTCAGGGTGAGGTGGCCGGTGCCGTTTTTTTTTTTTTTTTTTGCTAATTTAATCTAATTTTTTGATAATATTAAACTCTTAATATTATAAAAATGAGTGTCTGTCTGTCCGTCTGTCTGTTATCTATGCGCAACCAAACTACTGGACTGATTTTCACCAAATTCGGCACACAGGTACATCAGGTGCCCGGGAAGGTTTTAGACCAGGTCTCATCTCTCTAGGACATAACGTTCCCGAGATATTCCCAAAATATGACCTGTATTAGCCAATATTAGCCTGACAGCATTGGTTTTAAACCCCAACTGCCATTCTCTGCACAGAAACACACAGGGAGGGCAGGTTTCCATAACAACACAGCCAGGTAATTAGCAGCCAGCTGAGGATCTCGGGTAACAATCCAGTCATTTCTATTCAATGCTTTAACCCCTTCCCGACCGCCGCCGTACATGTACGGCGCGCGGGCGGTGCGGGGACATGACGCCCGCTCGCGGGTGCGGCGGGCGTCATGGCCGGCAAGTCTCTGCTGTTTCTAACAGCAGAGACTTGCCGCATCTTACCTCCGTCTGCGGAGACTTCCAGGGCCTTCTGATGCCATGATCACACGTGATCACGGCATCAGGATGCGTCTGAACCCGGAAGCCCACGCTTCCGGGTGGTGTACAGACGCCCCGATTGGCCAATCGGGGTGTCTGTACACCATATGAAAACTGTAATCCTCGCTGGTGAGGATTACAGTTTTCAAACTGCAATTCTTATTCTGGCCACTAGATGGCAGGCCAGGATAAGAAATGAGCAATTCATGGTTTTAACTGCATCTAGTAAATCCATGATTGCTCATAAAGAAAAAAAACAAAACACAATAGATCAGATGATATTTGAGCTTTAAAATAATCACAGAAAAATTTAAAAAATTTTTTAAAAAATATATAAAAAATAAAAAAGATATAAAAGTTCAAATCACCCCCCTTTCCGTATAAGTAAAAAATAAATACCTAAATAACAATAAATATAGACATCATGGGTATCACCGTGACTGAAAACGCCCGTACTTTTAAAATATTAAAAAAAAATTTCAATACGGCGAATTGTGTGGCGGAAAAAACCGTCCAAATGGCGATTCGCAGTTTTTTGTCCCTTTTTTTTTCTAAAAAAAATTAAATAAAAAGTGATCAAAAAGTCATACACACCCCAGAATGGTATCAATAAAAACTTCAGACCGCCCCGCAAAAAATGAGCCCCCATACAGCTCTGTACACATAAATACCAAAAAGTTATAGGGGTCAAGATATGACAAGAAAAAAAAAAAAAAAAAAGGGCAACTTTCTAATTATTTTATCACCATCTAAACGCAGGAAAAACTATACATATTAGGTATTGCCGGATTCGTACTGACCAGTAGAATGAAAGTAACTGGTCAGTTTTAATGCACATCGAACGCTGTAAATAAGAAACCCGTAGAACTGTAGCGGAATAGCGGTTTTCTTGCAATTTCACCCCATTTGGAATTTTTTTCCCGCTTCCCACTACACCATATGTAATATTAAATGGTGGAGTTGGAAAGTACAACTTGTCCCGCAAAAAACAAGCCCTCATACAGCTATGTGAACAGAAAAATAAAACAGTTATGGCTGTTTGAAGGCAGGGAGCGCAAAACGAAAATGCAGAACCGAAAAAACCTCCGGTCGTGAAAGGGTTAAAGGGGCAGAGCGCTGTGGATGATACTGTTAAAGGGGTATTCCAGTTACCATAAATATAACTTATGTTTTAGACTAATTTTAGACTATGACCATCCAGTAGTAAATCTTCCACTGCTACCCATTGTGTGTCCTCATAAATTACCATGGCACCGACCTGTGATTCGCACCACTCTCAAAAGAAGAACTTACAACACCTGCTCCAGGTTTCACTAAGCCACACCCTGACTCTATCAGGCCACGCCCCCTTCCCCCCTCCGCAGCCAATTGGGATTGAAAAAATGAAGGTAAAAATAAACTTCTGTCAGCTGCAGGGGTGGGAGGGCGAGTTTCTCTCTGCAACAACACACAGAAACATTAGATGAAATAGACTAATATTAGACTACTACATAGTAACATAGTAACATAGTTTGTAAGGCCGAAAAAAGACATCTGTCCATCCAGTTCAGCCTGTTTTCCTACAAGTTGATCCAGGGGAAGGCAAAAAACCCTGTGAGGTAGAAGCCAATTTTCCTCACTTTAGGGGGAAAAAATTCCTTCCCGACTCCAGTCAGGCAATCAGAATAACTCCCTGGATCAACGACCCCTCTCTAGTAACTATAACCTGTAATATTATTACCCTCCAGAAATACATCCAGGCCCTTCTTGAACTCTCTTAGTGAACTTACCATCACCACCTCCTCAGGCAGAGAGTTCCATAGTCTCACTGCTCTTACCGTAAAGAATCCTCTTCTATGTTTATGTACAAACCTTCTTTCCTCCAGACGCAGAGGATGTCCCCTCGTCATGGTCACTGTCCTCGGGATAAATAGATGATGGGAGAGATCTCTGTACTGACCTCTGATATATTTATACATAGTTATTAGATCTCCCCTCAGTCGTCTTTTTTCTAAAGTGAATAAGCCTAATTTTGATAATCTTTCTGGGTACTGTAGTCCACCCATTCCAGTTATTACTTTAGTTGCCCTCCTCTGAACCCTCTCCAGCTCTGCTATGTCTGCCTTGTTCACAGGAGCCCAGAACTGTACACAGTACTCCATATGTGGTCTGACTAGTGATTTGTAAAGTGGCAGGACTATGTTCTCATCACGGGCATCTATGCCTCTTTTGATGCAACCCATTATCTTATTGGCCTTGGCAGTAGCTGTCTGACACTGGTTTCTGCAGCTTAGTTTGCTGTTCACTAAAATTCCTAGGTCCTTTTCCATGTCAGAGTTACCCAATGCTTTACCATTTAGTATGTACTGGTGACTTGCATTATTCCTTCCCATATGCATAACCTTACATTTGTCAGTGTTAAACCTCATCTGCCACTTTTCTGCCCAAGCCTCCAGTCTGTCCAGATCCTGCTGTAGCAGTGTACTGTCCTCTTCTGTGTTAATTACTTTACACAGTTTAGTGTCATCTGCAAAAATTGATATTTTACTGTGCAAGCTTTCTACAAGATCATTAATAAATATATTGAAAAGAACAGGACCCAATACAGACCCCTGTGGTACCCCACTAGTGACAGTGACCCAATCTGAGTATGTACCGTTAATAACCACCCTCTGTTTTCTATCACTAAGCCAGTTACTTACCCACATACAGACATTTTCTCCCAGGCCAAGCATTCTCATTTTGTATACTAACCTTTTATGTGGTACAGTGTCAAACGCTTTGGAGAAGTCCAAATATACGACATCCATTGAGTCGCCGCGGTCAAGTCTAGAACTTACCTCCTCATAGAAACTGATTAAATTGGTTTGACATGACCGATCCCTCATCAAGCCATGCTGATATGGAGTTATTTGCTTATTTTCATTGAGGTACTCCAAGATAGCATCTCTCAGAAAACCTTCAAACAGTTTACCCACAACAGACGTTAAACTTACCGGCCTATAGTTTCCAGGCTCTGTTTTTGGACCCTTTTTGAATATTGGCACCACATTTGCTATGCGCCAATCCTGTGGAACACTCCCCGTCAGTATAGAGTCCTTAAATATCAGAAATAAGGGTCTGTCGATTACATTACTTAATTCTCTTAGGATACGGGGGTGTATGCCATCCGGTCCTGGCGATTTGTCTATTTTAATATTTTTAAGACGTTGCTGCACCTCTTCCTGGGTCAGAGAGGACACTTTTAAAGGGGAATTTACTTTTATACTCTGCATTTCATCTGACATTTTATTTTCCTCAGTGAATACAGTGGAGAAAAAGTTATTTAGCAGCTTCGCTTTCTCCTCATCGCTCTCTGCTACTCCCCCCTCATTACTCTGTAAGGGGCCCACACCTTCAGGTTTATACTTTTTAGTATTTATATAATTGAAGAACATTTTAGGGTTAGTTTTACTCTCTTTGGCGATTAATCTCTCGGTCTCTAGTTTGGCTGTTTTTATGTGTCTTTTACATATTCTATTTTTTCCTTATAGTTTTTCAATGCTTCCTCACTCCCCTCCTGTTTTAGTGATTTAAATGCTTTCTTTTTGTCATTTATTGCTTTCTTTACAGTTCTATTTATCCACATTGGTTTTTTCTTGTTTCTTATTATTTTATTCCTATATGGTATGTACCTCTCACAATTAGATATTAGGATGCTTTTAAAAATATCCCATTTTGTGGCTGTATTTTTATTTTTGAGGACTTTGTCCCAGTTAGTTAGGCCTATGGCCTCTCTTAGTTGGCTAAGTTTTGCTTTTTTGAAGTTTGGTATTTTTGTTCCTCCCTGAAGAAACGCTCTTTTGAATGACAATTGGAAGGTTATTATATTATGGTCACTGTTTCCCAGGTGTCCCCCGACCTGCACATCTGTTGTTCTGTCAGGTCTATTGGTTAATACTAAGTCCAGTATGGCCGTCCCTCTAGTGGGGTCCTGAACCAGTTGGGAAAGGTAATTGTCTTTGGTTATTTCCAAGAACCTGTTTCCTTTATGAGATGTACAGATTTCAGTTTCCCAGTCTATATCTGGGTAGTTGAAGTCCCCCATAATAACGACCTCATTATGATTTGCCGCCTCGTCTATTTCATTTAGAAGTAGATTTTCTGTGGTCTCTGATATATTGGGTGGTTTATAATAAACCCCTAGTAGTATTTTATTATTGTTTTTGGCTCCATTTATTTCTACCCACAGTGACTCCACATCTTCATGTCCCTCATTTATATCTTCCCGGAGTGTGGGCTTTTGGCATGACTTTACATAAAGGCAGACCCCTCCCCCTCTCCGGTTTTGACGATCCTTTCTAAAAAGATTGTAACCCTGTACGTTAACTGCCCAGTCATAGCTATCATCCAGCCATGTCTCAGTTACTCCAACTATGTCATAGTCCTCCTCACACATCACTAATTCCAGTTCACCAGTTTTATTAGCTAGGCTTCTGGCATTAGTGTACAAACAATTAAGAGGTTGGTGTATATTTCTTACCCTACACCTTTCCTTCTGATCTGTTCTAGTTCCTCCTTCCATTCCTCCCCCAGTTCCATTACCTTGCCCCAGGTCTCTATCTGCACTATCTTCCCCTCCTATTATGTAGTTACCCTCCCCCCCAGTCCCTAGTTTAAACACTCCTCCAGCCTTCTAGCCATCTTCTCCCCCAAAACAGCTGCCCCTTCCCCATTGAGGTGCAGCCCATCCCTACGGTAGAGCCTGTAGCCGACAGAGAAGTCGGCCCAGTTCTCCAGGAACCCAAACCCCTCCTTCCTACACCAGTTCTTGAGCCACTTGTTTACCTCCCTAATCTCCCGCTGCCTTTCTTGTGTGGCTCGTGGTACAGGCAGTAGTAATAAAAGACGTTTTCTTCCAGTAAAAGGACTTAAAAGCAACCCCCCCCCCTCCAAGGTCCCGCTAAACCACAGCCCCGGTCAGGCCACGCCCTCTCCCACTCCGCAGCCAATGGGGATTGAAAAGATTAAGGTAAAAATCAACTTCTGTCAGCTACAGGAATGGGTGGGAAGGAGACTTTCTCTCTGCAATGACACACACACAAACATTAAATGAAATAGATTAAATATACCCGTGCGAAGCAATGTTTTCTTCCACTGCTACCCACTGTGTTTCCTCAAATTACCATGGCATTGACCTATAATTCAGGCCACCCTGAAAAGGACCTAAAAGCACGCCCCCGACCCGGTCAGGTCATGCCCCCTTCCACTCCGCAGCCAATGGGGATTGAAAAAATGAACGTAAAAATCAACTTCTTTCAGCTGCATTGACTTTCTCTCTGCAATGACACACAGAAACATTAAATGAAATAGATGAAATATACCCAGTCTTTCTGGGTCTTAATTTTTAGCCAGTGTTCATACTATAATGAATTTTTTGCCTCTACATAGCAGTGTGTTATTGTAAAGACAAAAAAAAAATTTCCTGCTCATGGTAAAGGGTTAGCATTGGAGCTTGAAATATTCTGTTGAACATGAACCAGCTGTCTGTGTAAAATTCTGGGTATGTCCAGGTTCAGAGCTTTAACAGCAGTGTGTCCATTGTGCTAATCACGCTAATTATGTGAGAGTGTCATCTATAAATCAATAACCAAAGAGCAAAATTGAAATGCAGTGCTCTGAAGCTAATGAATTTGGGACTCCCACAAGGGTTCATGTGAAAAGGCACAAGATTGACTGACTGATGAACAATCTATTGTTCATGTGTCAATCATAGGGAATATGTTCAATAAGGAGCTAAAAGATAGCCCGTTATTGATCATGCAACATGAAATATTCAAGGTTGAGCCATTATGAAAATAAAACTAGTAGGAGTAGTAAGCCGATGGAAGTTTTACATTCACAGCAGCTGCAGTGCCCTAGGTTGCTGATCCCCTGTTATGAACAATTAAAACACACACAAGTGTGAGAGGTACATACCTTATGGGAATAAAAGGTTAAGGAACAAGAAAAAAACAATGTGGATAAACAGAACTGTAAAGAAAGCAATAAATGACAAACAGAAAGTATTTAAATCACTAAAACAGCAGGGGAGCGAGGAAGCATTGAAAAACTATAAGGAAAAAAATAGAATATGTAAAAGACAAATAAAAACAGCCAAACTAGAGACCAAGAGATTAATCGCCAGAGAGTAAAACTAACCCTAAAATGTTCTTTAATTATATAAATGGTAAAAAGTATAAACCTGAAGGTGTCGGCCCCTTACAGAGTAATGAGGGGGGAGTTGCAGAGAGCGATGAGGAGAAAGCAAAGCTACTAAATATCTTTTTTGCCACTGTATTCACTGAGGAAAATAAACTATCAGATGAAATGCAGAATATAAAAGTAAATTCCCCATTAAAAATGCCCTGTCTGACCCAGGAAGAAGTAGAGCTGCGTCTTAAAAAGATTAAAATAGACAAATCGCCAGGACCGGATGGCATACACCCCCGTATCCTAAGAGAATTAAGTAATGTCATCGACAGACCTTTATTTCTGATATTTAAGGACTCTATACTGACAGGGAGTGTTCCACAGGATTGGCACATAGCAAATGTGGTGCCAATATTCAAAAAGGGTCCAAAAACAGAGCCCGGGAACTATAGGCCGGTAAGTTTAACATCTGCCGTGGGTAAACTGTTTGAGGGTTTTCTAAGAGATGCTATCTTGGAGTACCTCAATGAAAATAAGCAAATTACTCCATATCAGCCTGGCTTCATGAGGGATCGGTCATGTCAAACCAATTTAATCAGTTTCTATGAGGAGGTAAGTTCTAGACTGGACCGCAGCGAATCAATGGATGTCGTATATCTGGACTTCTCCAAAGCATTTGGCACGGTACCACATAAAAGGTTAGTATATAAAATGAGAATGCTTGGCCTGGGAGAAAATGTCTGTATGTGGATAAGTAACTGGCTCAGTGATAGAAAACAGAGGGTGGTTATTAATGGTACATACTCAGATTGGGTCACTGTAACTAGTGGGGTACCACAGGGGTCAGTATTGGGCCCTATTCTTTTCAATACATTTATTAATGATCTTGTAGAAGGCTTGCACAGTAAAATATCAATTTTTGCAGATGACACTAAACTGTGTAAAGTAATTAACACAGAAGAGGACAGTACACTGCTACAGATGGATCTGGATAGACTGGAGGCTTGGGCAGAGAAGTGGCAGATGAGGTTTAACACTGACAAATGTAAAGTTATGCAGATGGGAAGGAATAATGCAAGTCACCAGTACATACTAAATGGTAAAATATTGGGTAACTCTGACATAGAAAAGGACCTAGGAATTTTAGTGAACAGCAAACTAAGCTGCAGAAACCAGTGTCAGACAGCTGCTGCCAAGGCCAATAAGATAATGGGTTGCATCAAAAGAGGCATAGATGCCCATGATGAGAACATAGTCCTGCCACTTTACAAATCACTAGTCAGACCACACATGGAGTACTGTGTACAGTTCTGGGCTCCTGTGAACAAGGCAGACATAGAGCTAGAGAGGGTTCAGAGGAGGGCAACTAAAGTAATAACTGGAATGGGTGGACTACAGTACACAGAAAGATTATCAAAATTAGGCTTATTCACTTTAGAAAAAAGACGACTGAGGGGAAATCTAATAACTATGTATAAATATATCAGGGGACAGTACAGAGATCTCTCCCATGATCTATTTATCCCCATGACTGTGACTGTGACGAGGGGCTGTCCTTTGCGTCTGGAGGAAAGAAGGTTTGTGCACAAACATAGAAGAGGATTCTTTATGGTAAGAGCAGTGAAACTATGGAACTCTCTGTCTGAGGAGGTGGTGATGGTAAGTTCACTAAAAGACAGTGGCGTAGCTACCGGGGGGGGCAGGGAGGGCGACGGCTCCGGGCCCAGTGACTCAAGGGGGCCCAGCAAGGATGAGGTTACCTACCATAAGGCGAATACAAGTGAGCGCTTCCATTATTGAAGCGCTCACTTGTATTTAGGGACCCCCATCAGACCTCAGATCAGCAGGTAAGAAAGGTTTTTTATTTTTATCTTATGTGGCTGGGTGGGCTGATCTGAGGTCTGATGGGGGCACAATACGCTGATCTGAGGTCTGATGGGGGCACAATATGCAGATCTGAGGTTTGATGGGGCACAATACGCTGATCTGAGGTCTGGGGGCACATTAAGCTGATCTGAGGTCTGATGGGGGCACAGTACGCTGATCTGAGGTCTGATGGGGGCACAGTATGCTGATCTGAGGTGTGATGGGGGCATAATACGATGATCTGAGGTCTGATGGGGGCACAATATGCAGATCTGAGGTCTGATGTCTGATGGGGGCACAATATGCAGATCTGAGGTTTGATGGGGCACAATACGCTGATCTGAGGTCTGATGGGGGCACGATACGCTGATCTGGGGTCTGATGGGGGCACAATACGCTGATCTGGGGTCTGATGGGGGCACATTCTGCTGATCTGAGGTCTGATGGGGGGCACAATAGGCTGATCTGAGGTTTGATGGGGCACAATACGCTGATCTGAGGTTTGATGGGGCACAATACGCTGATCTGAGGTCTGATGGGGGCACATTAAGCTGATCTGAGGTCCGATGGGGCACATTAAGCTGATCTGAGGTCTGATGGGGGCACAATACGATGATCTGAGGTCTGATGGGGGCACAATATGCAGATCTGAGGTTTAATGGGGCACAATATGCAGATCTGAGGTTTGATGGGGCACAATACGCTTATCTGAGGTCTGGGGGCACATTAAGCTGATCTGAGGTCTGATGGGGGCACATTAAGCTGATCTGAGGTCTGATGGGGGCATAATACGATGATCTGAGGTCTGATGGGGGCACAATACGCTGATCTGAGGTCTGATGGGGGGCACAATACGCTGATCTGAGGTCTGATGGGGGGCACAATAGGCTGATCTGAGGTTTGATGGGGCACAATACGCTGATCTGAGGTCTGATGGGGGCACAATACGCTGATCTGAGGTCTGATGGGGGCACAATATGCAGATCTGAGGTTTGATGGGGACACAATATGCAGATCTGAGGTTTGATGGGGCACAATACGCTGATCTGAGGTCTGATGGGGGCACATTCTGCTGATCTGGGGGCTCGCTGATCTGAGGTCTGATGGGGGGCACAATACGCTGATCTGAGGTCTGATGGGGGCACAATACGCTGATCTGAGGTCTGATGGGGGCACAATACGCTGATCTGAGGTCTGATGGGGGCACAGTACGCTGATCTGAGGTCTGATGGGGGCACAGTACGCTGATCTGAGGTCTGATGGGGGCACAGTACACTGATCTGAGGTCTGATGGGGCACAGTACGCTGATCTGAGGTCTGATGGGGGGCACAATACGCTGATCTGAGGTCTGATGGGGGGCACAATAGGCTGATCTGAGGTTTGATGGGGCACAATACGCTGATCTGAGGTCTGATGGGGGCACAATACGCTGATCTGAGGTCTGATGGGGGCACAATATGCAGATCTGAGGTTTGATGGGGACACAATATGCAGATCTGAGGTTTGATGGGGCACAATACGCTGATCTGAGGTCTGATGGGGGCACATTCTGCTGATCTGAGGTCTGATGGGGGGCACAATACGCTGATCTGAGGTCTGATGGGGGGCACAATACGCTGATCTGAGGTCTGATGGGGGCACAATACGCTGATCTGAGGTCTGATGGGGGCACAATACGCTGATCTGAGGTCTGATGGGGGCACAGTACGCTGATCTGAGGTCTGATGGGGGCACAGTACGCTGATCTGAGGTCTGATGGGGGCACAGTACACTGATCTGAGGTCTGATGGGGGCACAGTACGCTGATCTGAGGTCTGATGGGGGCACAGTACACTGATCTGAGGTCTGATGGGGGCACAGTACGCTGATCTGAGGTCTGATGGGGGCACAGTACGCTGATCTGAGGTCTGATGGGAGCACAATACGCTGATCTGAGGTCTGATGGGGGCACAGTACGCTGATCTGAGGTCTGATGGGGGCACAGTACACTGATCTGAGGTCTGATGGGGCACAGTACGCTGATCTGAGGTCTGATGGGGGCACAGTACGCTGATCTGAGGTCTGATGGGGGCACAGTACGCTGGATCTGAGGTCTGATGGGGGCACAGTACGCTGATCTGAGGTCTGATGGGGGGCACATTAAGCTGATCTGAGGTCTGATGGGGGCACAATACGCTGATCTGAGGTCTGATGGGGGCACAGTAGGCTGATGTGAGGTCTGATGGGGCACAGTAGGCTGATGTGAGGTCTGATGGGGGCACAATACGCTGATCTGAGGTCTGATGGGGCACAATACGCTAATCTGAGGTCTGATGGGGCACAATACGCTGATCTGAGGTCTGATGGGGACACAGTAGGCTGATCTGAGGTCTGATGGGGACACAGTAGGCTGATCTGAGGTCTGATGGGGGGCACATTAAGCTGATCTGAGGTCTGATGGGGGCACAATACGCTGATCTGAGGTCTGATGGGGGCACAATACGCTGATCTGAGGTCTGATGGGGGCACAATACGCTGATCTGAGGTCTGATGGGGGCACAGTATGCTGATCTGAGGTCTGATGGGGGCACAATACGCTGATCTGAGGTCTGATGGGGGCACAGTAGGCTGATGTGAGGTCTGATGGGGGCACAATACGCTGATCTGAGGTCTGATGGGGCACAATACGCTGATCTGAGGTCTGATGGGGCACAGTAGGCTGATGTGAGGTCTGATGGGGCACAATACGCTGATCTGAGGTCTGATGGGGGCACAGTAGGCTTATCTGAGGTCTGATGGGGCACAATATGCTGATCTGAGGTCTGATGGGGGCACAATAAGCTGATCTGAGGTCTGATGGGGGCACAATACGCTGATCTGAGGTCTGATGGGGACACACTATGCTGATCTGAGGTCTGATGGGGGCACAATACGCTGATCTGAGGTCTGATGGGGGCACAATACGCTGATCTGAGGTCTGATGGGGGGCACATTAAGCTGATCTGAGGTCTGATGGGGGCACAATACGCTGATCTGAGGTCTGATGGGGGCACAATACGCTGATCTGAGGTCTGATGGGGGCACAATACGCTGATCTGAGGTCTGATGGGGCACAATACGCTGATCTGAGGTCTGATGGGGCACAATACGTTGATCTGAGGTCTGATGGGGGCACATTAAGCTGATCTGAGGTCTGATGGGGGCACATTAAGCTGATCTGAGGTCTGATGGGGGCAGGGGAGTGATGTAAAAACTGGGGACACGTTTCCTTTAACATAGGAGTCCCCTTGTTTTTTACTCCTATTACTCCTATATTGTACTGCATTATGTGGTAGAGTATTTAGACTAGGGTATGTAGAAAGTCTATTGTACTGTACTTAGCAGCATAGACGATCTTGCAGTTTATACAGTCATCTTTCTAATACAATATTATAACCACAACTAGTAGTATGTGACTGTGAAGTTGGAAACGTGCGTTTGGGAAGCCAATAAGTGGGGGGCCCACTCAAGTATGTTTCGCCCCCCCCTGTGCTGAACCTCTAGCTACGCCTCTGCTAAAAGAGTTCAAGAGGGGCCTGGATGTATTTTTGGAGGGTAATAATATTACATGTTATAGTTACTAGAGAGGGGTCGTTCTGATTCAGGGAGTAATTCTGATTGCCTGATTGGACACGGGAAGAAAGAGGAAGGTTCAGAACTGGAAGGTGCCTGAGCATGTGTAGAGGAGGGAGTTTGGAAAGAGGAAAATAGTGTGGAGAAGAAGAAAACGAGGCAGAAGGGAACACATGCTCAGGGGGGTGAGAATGGGAAGGTTGTTGCAAATGGGATTGGTGAGAGGTGTGTGATGGGGGGCGGTGCAGGATTTCCCACAACCCGTTCTCGACCATATTTTTGAAATCATGTACCTGTGTCATTTGGTCCATCACAGGGATTAGTGTCAGCATGTAGAGATGGTTAGGACTCACCGCCTAGGACTCAATCGTTATTTAAAATGAACAACGGATTCACAGTTTTTTTTGCAAGTCAACTTCACTGATCCGTGTTTGTGGGTTTGTTCATTTTAAATAACGATTTGTGGCGTTATTCACCATCCAAACAGAAAAGCGTGATATTGTGCTAATCTAGTCAGTGAAGTTGACTTGCCAAAAAACAGTGAATTCGTGTTTGTGGGGTTGTTAGTTTTAAATAACTATTTGCGGCTTTATTCGCCATAGAAAAAGAAAATCATCATATAGTGTGTAGCGTTGTGCAGTAACCCATTGTACTGCAGTTCAGCAACCCATTGTTAACCCACTCTGTGGGTGACGGTATTTCTTAAAGAAATAGTTAAGCAGTTGTGCAAGGCAGTGAGCAATGTATATTTTTGGGGGGGATTCTTAATTTCCTTTTATTTTACATTTTTTTATCAAACAGTATGTCAGACATAGGGGTGACAGGTCCTTCACAGGGGAGGGGCAGTGGCACAAATGTTTCTGGAATAGACTCAGGTCTCAGCAGAGGAAGGGGACGTGGCATTAGGGGTCACTTGGTGAGGCCGCAGCTAACGGTGTCATCTAGTGGTCGTGTGTTGACCACCAACCCAGATGTTCTTGAATGGTTGACTCGGTCATCCACTTCCTCCCAGATGACATCTGAAACCCCCAGCCAAAAGTCGGTGGGTTCGTCAGACACAACCCTTAGTTGGCATGGGCCAGGAGCAGCTCCAGTGCCCTCACCTGTCCTCAACCTGCCTATGTCCTTTTTCGGTTCCCTCAGCCAGAGAAGTACTATATGCTATGGGCTCTGCGCCACTATACAGCGAGGACGAACTACTTGAGGACAGTCAGCAGCTACTTGGAAGCCAAGAGGTGGGGCAGAAATCCGTTCCTTCCAGTAGGCGGTCAAGTACTGATGAGGAGAGTGTAGTGGGAGGTGATGTTGAGAGCGGTCAGGCTTTGTACACCGAGACAGTTGAGGAGGACATTAGCGACGTGCAAACTGTAGTTGATGATGTAGCCGATCGCACTTGGGAGCCGGGTGAAGCAAGGGCTTCATCATCATTATCATCTGCAGACGAGACTGACAGCTTGCGCATCAGGCAGCAAGTCGGTAGTGTGGCCGTTAGTCAGCGGAGTGGCAGCAGTGCGAGGTCGGGAGCCAAACGGGCACGGGTAGACCGCACTCTTCTCAGGTGTTTTCCGGCCTTGAAAAGAGCGGCGCAGGGGCTCAGCCAGGCAGCGGAGGTACCACACAGTCAGTGCAGAGTGTTGGTGGTAAAATCGCCTACTCGGCGGTGTGGAATTTTTTTGTTAAGACGCCTGAGAAGGTGAACATGGCTATATGTAGAATCTGTGGTCCGAAAGTGAAGCGTGGCCAGGGTGCTAATGTTGGCACCACGGCCCTGCGCCAACATATGCAGCGTCACCACAAAGTGGCCTGGGAGAACCGTGGCTCAGAAGTGGTAGTCCAGTCGGCAGCAGCATCACCCAGTTGCACGCATCCCATTTCAGGCAGTCAAGGCTCCAGCACCTCTGCCGAAGGGAGCTGTCTGTCATTATCTACCGCTCCAGATGCTCCTGCTCCTCCTCTTATTCCTCGCCACTCATTACGGCAGCAGTCGTTAACCGAGGTGATTGCAAAGAGACAGCAGTATGCGTCCAGCCATCCTACAGCGCAGAAGCTGACCGTGCTCCTGTCCAAGTTGCTCGTGCTGCAGTCCCTCCCTTTTTAACTGGTGGACTCTGCACCATTCAGAGAACTGATGGCTTATGCCAAGCCGAGGTGGAGAGTCCCAAGCCGTCATTTCTTTGCCAAAAAGTCAGTCCCAGCCCTGCACAAATATGTAAAAGAGAAGGTGGCCCAGTCCTTGAGCCTGTCGGTGTCTGCCAAAGTGCACGGCAGCGCTGATGTGTGGAGTTGTAACTACGGTCAAGGCCAGTACATGTCCATTACGGCCCACTGGGTCAATGTGCTTCCTGCCCAGCTACACGAGCAACTTGAACAGGTGACGCCACTTTCTCCTCCTCTTTGTAAAACTGCTGACCCTGCGCTTATGTCCGGCTCCTTGTTCACCACCTCAGCCTCCACTGCAGGGTCAAGTCATAGTGCTCCTCCAGCGTACCACATGTGCAGGGCACGGCGGTGTCACGCAGTTCTACGCCTGGTTTGCCTGGGCGAACGAAGTCACACAGGGGAGGAACTGCTCCGCGTCATGAAAGAAGAAATCGATTGCTGGCTTTCTCCGTGACAACTAAAAATCGGAACCATGGTGACAGATAACGAAAAGAACATGATGTCTGCGCTGCGCCAAAGAGGGCTGAGCCATGCGCCCTGCATGGCGCACGTATTTAATCTGTCAAACTGTTCAAGTCTTATACCCAACTGCAAAACATTCTAAAAAAGGCCAGGAAACTTTGCATGCACTTTGGCCATTCCTACACCGCCAAGCACACCCTCCTTGAGCTGCAGTGGCAGAATGGCGTCCCCCAACATAGGCTGATAAGTGACGTTTCCACCTGTTTGAATTCTACCCTCCATATGTTGGACCGACTGTACAAACAGAGAAAGGCCATAAACGATTTCTTAATGATCCAAGCAGACAGGAGTACTCCCCTGTGTAATTTTGATGTCAGCCAGTGGCAGCTCATGCGTGACACCTGCCGATTGCTCAGGCCCTTTGAGGAGGCCACGTTATTTGTCAGTCGCCAGGACTACGGTATGAACATCATTCCACTGCTTCATGTCCTGGAACAGATGCTGCAAAATCTTTCTGGTCAGGGGACTGGAGACATTGAGACTGCATCTCACGGCCACATGAGTCTGGTGGGGGCTGAACTGGAGGAGGAGGAGGACATTGGAGCACAAGCATTTAGTGGTTTCTCTACCCAGGTGACAGAAGAGGAGGAGCAGGAGCAGCCAGAGGAGGTAGAGGGTGATGAGGAGGATGAGGCAGATGACCCAGAGACACCATGGCAGTATACAGTGGAGTTGGAGGCAGGGAGTCCCTCCGAGTCAGTTGCGCAAATGGCCCGATGCATGCTCACTTGCTTACGTAGTGACAGCCGAATATTCACCATACGGCAGAGGGATGACTTCTGGCTCTCCACCCTCTTGGACCCTCGCTACTGGTCTAAAATTGTGGCCTTTTTTCCACCTGCTGAGAGGGAGGACAAACTAAAGTACTATAGAGACATCCTATGTAGTCAGTTGGCTGCTGCCTATCTGCGTCATCGTCCATCCTCTCGCAGGTCTAACCGGGGGGTCCCTCAGCGCTCACGTACCACTGCCACGGCTGCTGTGGGGGGGTCGGGGTTAGGAGCAGTACCAGCTCCATCAGCAGCAACTTGAGTCTGGAGTCGCTGATGAGCAACTTTCTTTTCCCTTCAAGTGCGGAAAGTACGCAGCAGGAGGTAGACCAGGAGCAGACCCTGAACCAGCAGGTGGTGGCCTACTTGGACTGCGTGGGCCATAGTTACCCCAAGGAGAACTCGCCTGTCCTTCCAAAACCTTTATCAAGATGAATCAGGCGTAGATCAGCCAGGATTTCCACCCACCAACGCCTGATGCATCAGATTAGATCAGCCATGATGCGTCACCCAAACCTTGACAAATGAGACTGTATTCTTCAGGCTACCTGCCTCAGCCACTCTTATGATGCTGCCACCCGCCTGATGCCACACATCTACCAGCTGCTCCTTCTACCACCAAGCATCTTTACCAGTGACTGGTATTGCCACCCACCTCTCCACTCTGTCACTGACCCAATATGTAGCCTTCTGATGCTGCTGCCACCTCAACAATCAGGTCTCCTCATGCTGCTTCTGCTGTCACCTCCAGGCTATATCACCATGCCACTCTGTGGTCTGATGATGATGTTGCCGCCTCCACACGCTGTGTCCTAGCTGCCGCTACCTCCTAATTATGTAATTGTGCAACTCTGTGGCCTACTCATGCTGCTGCCTCCACACGCTGTGTCCTAGCTGCCGCTACCTCCAAATTATGTAATTGTGCCACTCTACGGTATGCTGCTGCTGCCTCCACATGCTGTGTCCTAGCTGCCGCTACCTCCAAATTATGTCATTGTGCCACTCTACGGTATGCTGCTGCTGCTGCCTCCACATGCTGTGTCCTAGCTGCCGCTATGTCCAAATTATGTAATTGTGCCACTCTGTGGCCTACTCATGCCGTTTCCACCGCCTCAACACGCTGTGTCCTATCTGCCGCTACCTCCAAATTATGTCATTGTGCCACTCTACAGTATGCTACTGCTGCCGCCTCCACACGCTGTGTCCTAGCTGCCGCTACCTCCAAATTATGTCATTGTGCCACTCTACGGTATGCTGCCGCCGCCGCGCACTGTGTCCTAGCTGCCGCTGCCTCCAAATTATGTAGTTGTGCCACTCTGTGGCCTACTCATGCTGCTGCCGCCGCCTCCTCCACGCGCTGTGTCCGAGCTACCACTACCTCCAAATTATGTCATTGTGCCACTCTACAGTATGCTACTGCTGCCGCCTCCACACGCTGTGTCCTAGCTGCCGCTACCTCCACATTATGTCATTGTGCCACTCTGTGGCCTACTCCTGCTGCTGCCGCCGCCTCCACGCGCTGTGTCCTAGCTGCCGCTATGTCCAAATTATGTAATTGTGCCACTCTGTGGCCTACTCATGCTGTTTCCACCGCCTCAACACGCTGTGTCCTATCTGCCGCTACCTCCAAATTATGTCATTGTGCCACTCTACGGTATGCTGCTGCAGCCGCCGCCTCCACACGCTGTGTCCTAGCTGCTGCTACCTCCAAATGATGTAATTGTGCCACTCTACGGTATGCTGCCGCCGCCGCCGCGCACTGTGTCCTAGCTGCCGCTGCCTCCAAATTATGTAGTTGTGCCACTCTGTGGCCTACTCATGCTGCTTCCGCTACCTCCAAATAATGTCATTGTGCCACTCTGTGGCCTACTCATGCTGCTGCCGCCGCCGCCTCCACACGCTGTGTCCTAGCTGCCGCTACGTCCAAATTATGTAATTGAGCCACTCTGTGGCCTACTCATGCTGCTGCTGCCGCCGCCTCCACGCGCTGTGTCCGAGCTACCACTACCTCCAAATTATGTCATTGTGCCACTCTGTGGCCTACTCCTGCTGCTGCCGCCGCCTACACGCGCTGTGTCCTAGCTGCCGCTACCTCCTAATTATGTAATTGTGCCATTCTACGGTGTATTGCATTTAAATTTTTATGACTGCTGCTGCCACTCCCAGGGTATGTCACTGTGCCATTCTGTCTCATTAAAATTAGTACGACTCCTGCTGCCTCTCCCACTCGACTGCTGCTACTATGGTGCCACTCTGTGGCCTTGAAATTTCTTCGACTGCTGCTGTCTCTTGCAGCTGCTGATAAGAACATATGCTACAGTTGATCTTAACTAAAAGGCAGATAATTCTTTTTTACGGTCTGCTCTTCAGGATATGTCACCATGCCACTCTCCGGCCTGATGCTGCTGCTGCCGCCGCCGACTGCACGTGCCGTCTCCTAGCTGCCGCTGCGTCAAAATTAAATAATTGTGCCACTCTGTGGCCTCCAAATTGTACTACTAGTTCTGCTGCTGCCACTTCCAGGGTCTGTCATTCTGCCACTCTGTGGCCTACTCATTCTGCTGCCACTGCCATCTCCACGCTGTCTGGGGGGCTCTGCTTGTATAAGCGTGTAATAGAACAGGTTCTGTCGAAATGTATGTGGAATCAGTGAATTGGTGTAAAAGGTGTGCGCTTTTGGCGCTCTAATAGGATCTTGGACCTGTGCACGATTCTTTATAGCTGGCGCTAACATTGACCTGTAAGGCTGAGTTCAGACTTGAGTTGTTTGGTGAGTTTTGGCCCTTTAACTGCCCAAATACATAAGTGTGCAGCGATTCTAAGAGCGAAGCCTGTTATGTGCATGTCACACTGGCTCACAGTATTCTCTCACTACCACAGTAGACTCCCTATTAGTGTCGAGCGAGCATGCTCGGCCGAACTCACTGTTCGGCCGAGCATGCCTGCACTCGGCTCCGCTCGGTGTTCGGCCGAACACCGAGTGTATTCGAGCACAATGCTGGCATTCACTGTAATGTTGATTTGTACGCTAATGCTACGCATTGTATGCTAATGTGTACGCATTGTGCGGTAATACGTACAAATTCAGTTAATTAGCATACTTTTACGAGCGAAAGGAGTAAAAAAGGAGAAGTTGCGATTCTGACCTTTTCCTATTAACCAGACACCCTCCCCTCTTCCGAGCGGGGGGTGCCTGGTTTAGTCCCATTGACTAACATTTTGCTCGAGTGCTTGGCCAGAGCACCCAAGCATACGAGCACAGAGGTGCTCGCTCAACACTACTCCCTATGCGTTTTACTGCAAGGCACAGTGTTCTACACCATTATCCAGGCTCTCTGCAGCCCGGAAGTACCCGTTTTTTTTAATGCGATTCGCAACAAATTTATTCGAATCAAAGCGAATCTTTTCGGTATTTCGGCGAACCAGCCAAATCGAATTTTTGAAAAATTTGCTCATCTCTAATTATATCCATCATCTAATAGAACAAAAGAAAGGTCTAAGGTGTCCCGTGAAAGATATCAAATATATGTAGGTTGGCTCAGAAATTTGCAGTTATTTGCAGTTATATAGGCCCATTACTACAACTTAAAAAAAAATTGCCTGGTAAGGAAGGGGGATAACACTTTGGCAATGAAGCGGTTAAGCAAATAAATAATAAAGTTTCACATAGAAGTGTTTTACTGATGCTAGAATAACCCCACAGATCTTTCACAGATCCACTTGGAGATCTGGCAGGCTGTTTCGGGACAGAGCAGTCTGCCAGATTTCAGGATCTAGCATGTACTTCACCACTGGATCCCCATTGACTGCAATGAGGTCTGGTGGTGGTAAAGGCTCTGTACCAGAACAGCCTGCCGGATATGCAAATGGAGATGTGACACTGTTCATGACACTGAGCAGCATGGTGGATCCTTTACTTCACAAACGCACCACAGAGGTCGGACAGTTATCCAACCAACTTCAGAGAGTAATGTGTACCTTGGATAAAACCAATGTCTTTTTTTTCCGAACATCAGTTGACATTTGTGCCTGATTTATGCCTGTAATCAGCCATATCGCCACCGGACCTTACTGCAGTCAATGGGGTTATGGTGGTGAGGTTAAGAATCGGACAACACCGGTTCCGTGAGATCTGGCAGGCTGATTTGTCCCAGAACATCCTGCCTGATCTCCAAACGGAGAAATGAACAAGACCTTTCAAGCAAAATGGTATAATGACAATTTGAAGCACACCTAAGAAAGTTTTGGGTATATGTTAAACCTTGATTACCCCAAGGTACATCACCAGATCCGGTGAAATACTGCATGTAGTTTTCACAATTTAGAATGGCTGTGTTGGAAGGCTGTTCAAATGCTGCAGCAGACTGTAACTGAGAAAGGTTATCGGATTGCATTTGGATGTCAGTGTGGATGTGAAGTGTAGTTTCCACAGGAATGTTTTCTAGGCTTAACAAAGTAGATGGAGTGTAAGACCTGTCCAGTTGCCTTAGAAAATTGTGAACATCACAACAGGACAAAACTACCTTATCAATTTTTTCTGGCTACAGACTAAGGGCCCATTCACACAACCGTGTGAATGGGTCCGCATCTATTCTGCAATTTTGTTCACTTCAGTGGCCGGCGTGGGATCTTGCCAAGCTGCGGCTCCACAAGAGAAAATAGAACATGTCCTATTCTTGTCTGCAATAGCGGATAAGAATAAGCATTTTCAATGGGGTGCCCGGTGGATCCGCAATACCATGGCCATCTGAATGGCCCCTTAGACATGTGGAATATACAAAATATATTTGCCATTATTCCAAAGCTGTTCTTTACAACTCTTCTAGCCTTTGAAAGGGCTAGAAGAGTTTTTGTTTTCTTTCTGTATTTGGTGTTCTTTGTCGGAAAAGGTTTTAGTACATTTGTAATAATAATCTCCAATGAATACTAAGTTGATGTTTTCCTTTGTTCAATGCTTGGTAACTGCAGTTGGCTTTTGGACAAAAGTTCAAAACATTTTGTATGCTCTAATGCACCGCCATCAGAGACACGTCCATTTTTGCCAACATAAACCATCATAAATTCATGATTAGCATTGCTCACAAAAGTGAGTACATCCCTTACATTTTTGTAAATATTTTCTTTTCATGGGACAGCACTGAAGATACAATGTAGTCAGTGTACAGCTTGTATAACAGTGTAAATTTGGTCAAAATAACTCAACACACAGACATTAATGCCTAAACCACTGGCAACAAAATTGTGCCCAATTAACCATTATCCCTCACCGGTGTCATGTGCTACAAGGTCTCAGGTGTGAATGGAGAGCAGGTGTGTTAGATTTGGTGTTATCGCTCTCACAGTCTCTCATACTGGTCACTGGAAGTTCAACATGGCACCTCATGGCAAAGAACTCTGAGGATCTAAAGAAAAACTAAGTTTTAGTCTTACCAGTAAATGGTTTTCCAGGAGTCCGACATGACAGCACAACTGCAGGATGTCTTATTGATCTCTGTAGGAGCAGGAAGCGAGAGAGATTAAAAGGCCCCTCCCCATCCCCAATCTCCAGTGTTTTTCCAAATTACTATACCGGATATATATATGCAGCTTATTTATTACAATCTCAATGTTTAACACCACATCGATATGTACATAACTCATAATGAAAACAAAATTCGTTTTCAGGACGTCCCTCCATGACGGCACCACTGGAGAACTAAATTAGACAGACTCTAGGTGGGGACCACTGCCTGGAGGACTTTTTGGCCAAATGCCAAGTCCTAATTGGCCAGAACATTCAGTCTGTAATGTCTACTGAAAGTATGAAACTGTAATTACACTTACCGGTAATTGTATTTCCTGGAAGTCTCCACGACGGCACCCTTGAACTATGCTCCGTCCTATCAGGGACAGGAAAAACATGCAGAAAAGTTAAATTGTCCCTCCCTACCTAGCACCTCAGTGTGTACTAAAGAACCCTGCTAGGGTAAAAAAAAATAGTATATTAAGAGTGAACTCCTCTCTTTCTCTTTTTTTTTTAATAACAAAATCAAGACCTATATTACATAGGGGAGGGAAAACCCCCCAGGGTGCCGTCGTGGAGACTTCCAGGAAATACAACTACCAGTAAGTGTAATTACCGTTTCCCCAGTCGTCTCCACGACGGCACCCTTGAACTACATAACAAAGAAACTCTAGGGAGGGACTGCTGCTTGAAAAACCTTGCGGCCAAAGGCTAAATCTGCAGCAGAAAACACCTCAACTTTATAATGTCTGGAGAAAGTATGGACTGACTTCCACGTAGCAGCCCTACAAATACTCTCTCTAATTAAGCTGATGCTACCTGAGCCCAAGAGGCAGACATGCCTTGGGTAGAGTGGGCCTTAATGTGCAAAGGCGAGGGGACACCAGAAACCCTATAAGCCTCAGAAATACACTGCCTTATCCACCAGGAAATAGAGCTTGTAGCAGCTTTTTTACCCTTATTGGGACCTGTAAACTGTAGTAACAGGTGATTATCCTTCCTCCAGGATTCTGACCTCTGAATGTATAGAAGAAGAGATCTTCTGACATCCAGCCTGTGATATCTCTCCTCCTTTGCTAGGCTTGTCACAAAAGGAAGGAATGACAATATCCTGAGACCTGTGGAAAGAGGAAATCACCTTTTTGCAAGAAAAGACGGTTCAAGCTTGAAAATGAGCTTGTCCTCAAAAACCTGAAAAAAGGAGGAGAAATAGAAAGGGCCTGGATCTCAGAAACTCTTCTGGCTGAAGAAATAGCTACCAGAAAAACAACCTTTAAGGTTAACATCTTAATGGAAATACAGTTAGGGCCAGAAATATTTGGACAGTGACACAATTTTCGCGAGTTGGGCTCTGCATGCCACCATTGGATTTGAAATGAAACCTCTACAACAGAATTCAAGTGCAGATTGTAACGTTTAATTTGAAGGGTTGAACAAAAATATCTGATAGAAAATGTAGGAATTGTACACATTTCTTTACAAACACTCCACATTTTAGGAGCTCAAAAGTAATTGGACAAATAAACATAACCCAAACAAAATATTTTTATTTTCAATATTTTGTTGCGAATCCTTTGGAGGCAATCACTACCTTAAGTCTGGAACCCATGGACATCACCAAACGCTGGGTTTCCTCCTTCTTAATGCTTTGCCAGGCCTTTACAGCCATAGCCTTCAGGTCTTGCTTGTTTGTGGGTCTTTCCGTCTTAAGTCTGGATTTGAGCAAGTGAAATGCATGCTCAATTGGGTTAAGATCTGGTGATTGACTTGGCCATTGCAGAATGTTCCACTTTTTTGCACTCATGAACTCCTGGGTAGCTTTGGCTGTATGCTTGGGGTCATTGTCCATCTGTACTATGAAGCGCCGTCCGATCAACTTGGCGGCATTTGGCTGAATCTGGGCTGAAAGTATATCCCGGTACACTTCAGAATTCATCCGGCTACTCTTGTCTGCTGTTATGTCATCAATAAACACAAGTGACCCAGTGCCATTGAAAGCCATGCATGCCCATGCCATCACGTTGCCTCCACCATGTGGTGTGCCTTGGATCATGTGCCGTTCCCTTTCTTCTCCAAACTTTTTTCTTCCCATCATTCTGGTACAGGTTGATCTTTGTCTCATCTGTCCATAGAATACTTTTCCAGAACTGAGCTGGCTTCTTGAGGTGTTTTTCAGCAAATGTAACTCTGGCCTGTCTATTTTTGGAATTGATGAATGGTTTGCATCTAGATGTGAACCCTTTGTATTTACTTTCATGGAGTCTTCTCTTTACTGTTGACTTAGAGACAGATACACCTACTTCACTGAGAGTGTTCTGGACTTCAGTTGATGTTGTGAACGGGTTCTTCTTCACCAAAGAAAGTATGCGGCGATCATCCACCACTGTTGTCATCCGTGGACGCCCAGGCCTTTTTGAGTTCCCAAGCTCACCAGTCAATTCCTTTTTTCTCAGAATGTACCCGACTGTTGATTTTGCTACTCCAAGCATGTCTGCTATCTCTCTGATGGATTTTTTCTTTTTTTTCAGCCTCAGGATGTTCTGCTTCACCTCAATTGAGAGTTCCTTTGACCGCATGTTGTCTGGTCATAGCAACAGCTTCCAAATGCAAAACCACACACCTGGAATCAACCCCAGACCTTTTAACTACTTCATTGATTATAGGTTTACGAGGGAGACGCCTTCAGAGTTAATTGCAGCCCTTAGAGTCCATTGTCCAATTACTTTTGGTCCCTTGAAAAACAGGAGGCTATGCATTACAGAGCTATGATTCCTAAACCCTTTCTCCGATTTGGATGTGGAAACTCTCATATTGCAGCTGGGAGTGTGCACTTTCAGCCCATATTATATATATAATTGTATTTCTGAACATGTTTTAGTAAACAGCTAAAATAACAAAACTTGTGTCACTGTCCAAATATTTCTGGCCCTAACTGTATCAGTTATGGGCTCAAAAGGAGCCTCCATTAATGCATTTAAAACTAAATTAAGATCCTAGGAGGGAACCAGATTGTGAATAGTAGGACGTAGACGTTCTGCTGCTGTAAAAAATCTGGAAATCTATTTTCTAACAGCTTTTGGTCAAAGAAAACACTCAAGGCAGACGCTTGGACTCTGAGAGTACTGGGTCTTAATCCAAGATCCAGACCCTTCTGAAAAAATCAAGAATAGAAGGTACATGCAACACTGAAAAATCTAGATTCCTATCAGCACACCAAGAGGAGAATTCTAGGTAAAAACCCTCTATTACTCAAACTGATACGTTCAGCATCCGAGCATGGAGATGAAGGTTTCCCAGGCCCGGATGAGGAACCAGACCCTGTATCACCAAGTTTGGAATATGCGATAGCTGGAGAGGTGGACAAGAGCTCATTTGTAACAATAGGGTGAACCAGACTCTCCTGGGCCAAAAAGGAGCTATCAACAATATCTGAGAGCTGTCCTTTCTTATCTTCTGTAGAACTTTTAAAAGGAGATTTATCGGGGGGATGGCGTAAAAGAGGCCCGGTCTCCATATGATGGAAAAAGCGTCTATGGCTGTTGGTTTGTCCTCTGGATAAAGGGGCTGAGACCTTCCTGTTCCTTCTCCTTGCAAATAGGTCCACTACAGGCACCCCCCAAGTTTCCATAATTACTCTGAAGGCCTGATCTGCTAGGCACCATTCCCCTGAAATGACTTGATTCCTGCTTAGGAAATCTGCCCAAGAGTTCTCTTGGCCTCTTAAATGGATCGATATCAACAAAAGTAGATGTTTTTCTGCCCATCTGAAAACTTGGTTGGAAATATCCTTTAGACGTCGACCCTTTGTTCCTCCCTGATGCCTTATGAAGGCTACTGTTGTTGTATTGTCAGAGTATATTTTCAGATGAGAGTTGTGAATTATTGCTTTGGCTGCCCTCAATGCTTTCCATACTGCCATAAGCTCTTTTTGATTTGATGACGCAGACTCCATATTGCTGTTCCAGACACCCTGAAAGGAGAACTGATTTATGTGAGCTCCCCAGCCCCTCTTGCTTGCATCCATTGTCATACGAAGTGCTGGCTCCTGAACCCATTCTATCCCTTTCTCTAGATTGCACTCGTTCGTCCACCAAGTGAGAGAACTCGAAGTTCTGGATGATAGGGAAAAGCTTTGGTCTAACTATAACCTGTTTCCCCTCCAAACCTGTAATATTTGTTTCTGAAGCATCCTGGAATGGTACTGAGCCCAGGGAACAGCTGGTATGCAGGAGGTCATGTGACCTAAGACTCTCATTGCTGATCTTATTGACACTTTCCTCTTTTTTACAAACGCTAGTGTCATCAAAATAAGATGGTCTATCTTCTCCTTTGGAAGAAACGTCCTTTGTCTCTGAGAATCCAGGATCATTCCTAGAAATCTCTTCTTCACTGATAAATTGAGGTCCGATTTTCCCCAATTTATAATCCATCCTAGATTTTGAAGGGTTGATAGGACCAGGTCTATTTGTTCTGAGAAATTCTGGCCTCTGGACTCTGATTAGTAGATCGTCTAGGTAGGCAACAATCAGCACCCCTTTCCTCCTCAAGAAAGCTATTATCTATGCCATGACCTTTGTGAAGAGTCTGGGGGCTGAAGAAATTCCGAAAGGAAGATAATTGAACTGAAAATGCATTACTTTTTTCCTCTTGGGAATAGCAAACCTCAGATATTTTCTGTGTGCTGAATAGATCGGGATATGAAAATACGCATCCTTTAGATCTATGGAAACCATGCGGGCATTTTCGGTTATGAGAGGAATAGCTGTCTTTAAGGAGTCCATTCTGAATTTTCTGTAAACTATCATCCGGTTTAGAGGTTTGAGATTTATTATCGTTCTGAATGAACCGTTGGGTTTCTTCAACAAAAATAGACATGAATAATAACCTGTCCCCTTCTCTAAATCTGGTACAGGTTCTATTGCTCCTAGTTGTAATAGTTCCTCTACTCCCGTCTGAACATTTAATAAACTGATGAAAGAATCTGCTCTCTAGGTGTCTTCTCCCTAACATGGAATTCCAGCTGGTCTAACCATATGCATAATGCTCTAGCCACACATGTAGCTGAGTGTTTTTTTTAATTAACTCCTGTAGAAACCTGTTTCTGCTACCTATTCTAGCCTACACTCTCCTGACAATAAGGTGTCAAGGCTTTAAAAGGAATGATGGTTTAATAAAATAAATTAAAGGTACAAAATAACAGAGTAGATAGCCAATAACAAAACCTTCCTTCAATATCCTATACTGGGAAACGTACAAGCATTAATAAAAAGACATATACATTATCTATATTCCTAAAAGCTACATCCCTACAATCTATTCTACCATACAAAAAGGCCCTATATTTATCTGAAAAGAAATCACATCCACACCAACACACACCCACGTCCTCCTTTATGACAGTTTCTCCAATCAGTATGCAGTAATGTGTCATCTTCCTGCAGTTGTCGCTCTCGCTCTTTGACTCAGTCCTTGTCCTTCTGTTGACCCTCTGAGACTGAGCTGCATTTGTCCCTCAAGGCATGATAACAGATGTCTTTGATCCATTGTGTGTGGCTCTGCAGGGCTGTTTATCTGGCTTACGCAGGGGCTGTAAATGGTCCTGGTACCACCAGAGCTACAGGATGGCTTGCATGTTATCACCAGGGTGTGATGTTTTAGTACAACAGTCCATTCAACAGTTTCCTGATAGCATCTGTTTACCACAACAGTTCTATATACCACCAGGGCTATTTCAGGTTTTATGACAGGAGACACCTGGAGGAAACTGGGTTGTTCCCACATAAATTCATCCATATGCTTCCATCAATCTCAGTCCATGATGTTCACATATACTGCATTAGGGTTAATATGTTCATATGGGGCATCTTCCATGTTGGCTCCAACATACCCCCCTTTGTGTCTGAATGACACACCACTGATTAAATTTTATGACATTAATCCTCTTCAACCTCTCGGTCTTGATCTTCCTCTGTGAGCAAGGGGGAATCCATTCACTCACCATTCAACAACATTCACACTTTACAATTTAAAACACTGCATCTCAAAACACTTTGTAAGACATTGAAGGAGGCATCAAATACAAAACAAGAAAAATCAAAAATACAAATCAATTATACATAATTATCAAAAAGCAAATCACAATAACTATCATGCATTTGATCATTTCATATAACGTTAAAAAAATTATTTACATATACAGAAAGTCATACATTTACTTATTGCTTCGTTCAGGAATTAGGCAATCTCTTCTCTGTGTCCCTTCTTGCCACAATTCTCACATTTCATAGCTACTGATGTCATATCTCCTGGCATGGTTAATTCCACTGACATCACATTAACTCTACTTTGGGCTTCAATTTCCATGGACAGTATTTGAAATTTCTTATACAAATATCTTGTCCTACAGCACATATAAATTTGTAATAAGGATAAGATCACTGCAACAGCGAGCAATACTACAATTGGATGGATGAGATAATTCAAAATTCCATTTGCCACACTAGAATGCCCAAATATAACCTCCCACCAATAACCCTCAGCATTCTCCTTCAACAGATGCGTGACCTGTTTTAGTTCCTTTTGGTCATGGTGTATGAGAATTGTAGCATTGGCTCCTTGTTGTCTCAGTTTTGCCAGCCAGTACTCGTTATCGAACTTAACCAGCCAATCGTGAATCTTTTTCCCCATCCCTAAATCCAATGTCTGTAGTTTGGCTGGATTGTGGTACTTGACATCAACAGACAAATTAGCAACAGTGGGGATCACATATCTCCAATCCGGTGTCTGAATCTCAGTAATATTCCCCAGGGTACACCACGCTCCCCTATTTATTACAGTCATAATTGAGCATTGTCCCAAAATTAGAGATACATTAGTGGTGTTCAGGAGAAAGAAACAAACTCTCTGATGTCCCAGATACACAATAGGTGTTTTGTCTCTTGTAATAGACTCCCCATCCAAAACACAAACAGAGGCATTGTTCCAGCATTTATCCTCCACTAATCTATACTGGCCTGGGGTACACAAAATATCGTGATTCCTATGTAGACAGAGAGAAATGTCAACTTGTTTCCACTGTCCATCCTCCCTGATTACATGAGGATGGTCTAACCTCAGGTGTAGGAGTGTGGTTTCTCCAGTTAGAATGCCAATTGAAGCAACCTTATATACAACCTTTAGTTTGGAATCTGTGTACGGGATAAAAGAGGAGGCGTAACACATTTCCACATTGTGATTGATACACCCAATCCAAACACTCACCCACCATTTGGAATGTGTGAAAGTGAGGAGCTCTGGCAAAGCAGCAGTGGCCTGAGATGATAGCTCATATGGCCATTGCCCATTATATAAGGTTTAAATTGCTAATTTTATATTAGTTGACAGTTCCATCTGCCCTTGTGTACAAGCCAGTGCCCAAGATATGTTCCTACCTCTAGCTTGCATGTTCTCTATTAACACCTTAAAATGCTGAATGAAGTCTTTTGCTATCCCAACGTCTGTATTTACATGACCCTGTTGCAAATTACTGATGATATTAATTTCCTTCTGTACCTCCAATCCCCTCTTGCTATTGGAAGCTATGGCTGCCAGTTTGGTCCATATGACACTAATGTCTGCCTGATTTATAACACCCGTTCCAGTTCCTATGCCACCCAATATCGTGCTAAAAGTATCCCTTCTCTCCTGGCTCTACTTTGCCCTCACTAAGTGTTGCCTATTCTTGGTGTTCCTGGGATTGAGCCACTGATAGAGTGAATTTGATTCAGCGTATACTCTGCACATATTGGATAATAGGTTTTGATTAACCACAGAGAGATGTTAACGCGCCAGGTAACAAACGCATATTGGACATTTGTAGCTATCCCCTGAACTGAGTCTAAGTTGACTTGGAAAGGCTGTCCTACCTCCAGGTGAGGGATCGGTTGAGTGTTCTGAGAGCTCCTGTTTGTGCATGGCCTTACATAATCTGGATTAGCATCGATAATATGCATCTCTCCAATCTCTATCTCACGTGTGCCACACGTCCAATGACCAACCATTTCCCTATAAGATTTATATGGTTTTGACATTGTCCCAATAATAAAGTTTTCCCCTCTTTGAATAGTCATGCTGACTTCTCTAACTTCATCAAGGTCTGCCTTACTATATGCTAAGTTCATTTCTCTTGGTATGGTCGCTGGATGCATACTATCGTGCCAACGTATGCCGCACACAAACAAGTACTCTCCCTCTTTCAAGCTGTCACTGAATACCCCATATTGTGCTCCTCTATGCTCCCCTCTATCTGGTAAATCTGACTCCTCTCCCAGCCAATAACCAGTATCGTTTACATGTACTGTTGCTATCATGAATGGTTATAACGCCTCTGGCAATATACCTTGCGCACCATGAGTTAGTGCCTGATTCCCCACCTTTGAGCCATGACCTACTCTACCAAAAGAGAAGACAACACTATACCGGAATTGATTACTGTGACCCTGATAGTACCTGTTACCTACTTCCCTCCCTTTGGGTATAAGTCGAACTCTCCTACTCTTAACCGTATGACCATTATCTTGCCAGATGTTCTCAGTAGTTGATTTTGGTTGTGTGACTATTGCCATTCCAGATGCCCTTTCTGTCTCTCCGTTTCCTGAATGCTCAAAACCATGCAGTCCACTGATGCTGGTGATGCCAATTGTCAACAAAATTTTTGAAGTCCATACATCCAGAATCCAGTATTTTTGGCTTGAATCACGCTTCATTTAGGATCCTGGAATACAAGAACAAGAGCGGCATCACATTCTTATCAGTCATATCCTTTTGCATTGATCTGCATGAACCCACTTCTCCATATCCCTCCTTTTCATGCATTTGGCATTCTTCTCGCTAACCTCTCTCTTAACCTTAACAATCTGACTACTCAATGCCAATGTCACCACAAATGGGCCTGTCCAATTAGCATCCCATGATGACTTAGGCACGAAATTTTTAACCATCACCCTGTCTCCTTCCTTTAGCTGGATTGGGGGTTTACCAGGCTCCTCCTTGGCCTTTGGTGCCATGTTGCAGGCCGCAAATTGCAAATACCTTTGTACTTGGTCTTGCAATTGAGCTAGGAAGTTCTCTTTATCTGCACTCTCCCTCATAGGTGTAGTAAGCTTTGGATCTACAGGGTGACATAGGTTCATAACTCTGCCTGTCATTAGCTGATACGGGGTGATAGATGTGCCTTTTGCATCTGTACCCTGTATGGTCGTTAAAATTGCAGGTAGGTGGCATAACCAATTGTTCCCTGACTGCAGCACCATCTTCCTAAGCCTCTCCTTCAATGTTCGATTCATCCTCTCCACCATTCCTGATGACTGGGGCCTATAGGGCACATGAAACTTGTGTTCTACATTTAACATTTCACACATACCAGCCATGACTTTCCTTGTGAAATGTGACCCTCTGTCAGACTCAATGACCTTTGGGAAACCCCACCTTGAGATGACATCCCCCCATAATGCCTTTGCTGTTGCTGTGGCTGAGTCTTTCCTCAGTGGTAAAGCTTCCACCCATTTAGAAAAGACATCAACCACCATCAGCAGATATCGGTATCCATCCGGAGCACTTGGCAAAGGACCCACAAAATCGATTTGTAATCGCTCCCATGGTCCTTCAGCAAGTGGTATCCTAGCTAGTACCGGTTTCTGTCCCTTAGGTCTGGGATTCATTTGGGCGCATATGAGACACTCCTGGATGATCCTCACAACAGTCTCTCTCATGTCTTCCCACCAGTATTTGGCCTGTACAAAGGTACCCTCACTGCCCATATGTCCTGTCAATCTATGTTTTTCTCTCGCTAAATCTTTCTGGTACTGACAGGGCACTACAAATCGAGGGCCTTCTGTAGTCACTTTTAGCAACAGACCATCTTGAAGGGTGTAATCTTGTGGCATATCTGCTGTCTTTGCCTGAATGGAACATTTTATTTGGTGCAGCACTGCATCCTTGTCCTGCTCAGCTGCTAAACATGGGGCTGGTGCTTTGGAAACTTGTAGGCACTCTGGTTCCCTTTCATCTTTATCGGTGTCATCATATTCATGTTCCTCCCACGCTTGTCTCCCCTCAATACCATAGGAAGTCTTTGGCCAGCCCATCCACTTTATTGTTCCCTATCAAAATTTCATCAGTTCCTTTCTGATGTGCCTTAATTATGGCCACCCTCTGTGGTTCTAAGTTGGACTTGTCCCAAATGTCTTTTAAAACTGACCCATGCACCAGCGTCTTTCCCACTGCGTCACTAAATCCCCTTGTATGCCATTAAGGCATGTACTCTGTCAATGATCTAGTGACGTAAGCGCTGTCTGAAAAGATGGTTATTGGGCCTACACTGAAATGTAAGATGGCTTCGCTCACTGCCTCCAACTTGGCTCTTTGTGCTGAGAAACTTCTAGGACATTTGATTAGAATTTGTTCATTTGTCTGTGGACACCACAGAGCATACCCTATGTGAAAGTGTCCCTCTTCCCAATACCTTGAACCGTCAACCAAAATTTTCAAATCGGCCTCTCCTGCCACTAGCCTGAATACCTCCTGGGTCTTAGCCCTGTGTACCTCTCCACAATCATGCTTCTCTCCTTCATACTGAATAGCTGTGGTAGGATATAGGTGGTGTCATGTGTGACTGTTATGTTCCTACGTGTCAGATCCACCAGCCACCTTGCCACTCTTTGAGAAGAAACCCCACTGAGTGTCCTCTCTAGCAACATCTTAATAGGAGTGTGCGGTGTCTGTAGTATGATCTTGGCAAAACCTACTATGTGTTCTGTGGATAGAACTGCTAAAAGGTTCCTATCTCCACAGGACTCAACAGTCTTCACAGGTACCCAACAGGAACCCATTTGCCTTGCCTTTCCTTTAATAACACTGCTGCTATTGCTACTGCTGAGGCATAAACCTGTAGCGCAAAGGGAAGATCTCAGTTTGGATTGCTCAGAGCTGGTGCTTGAGTGAGGCTAATTTTTAGCTTGACAAAAGCACCTTCGTGCTCCTCCCTCCATTCTAGCAGATCTGCCTCTCTCCTGTCATTTTTTTCAGGAGTTCATAGAGGGGTTTCGCTTTTTCAGCGAATCCTTCAATGAAGTCCCTGCAATATCCCACAAGGCCTAGAAATTGTCTATGCCGTTTTTGTGTTTGGCCTTGGCAGATTACTGATAGTTTCGCACTTGTTGGAGTCGGGAATCCTCCCCCCATTTGAAACTATCACCCCCAAAAATGATACTGAATCTCTCATCAATTGTGCCTTAGTAGGGTTCAGCTTGAGGCCTGCATTTTCAAGTGTCAGAAGCTCATCTAACAATACATAGTGTTGCTCCTTGGTGTCAGTCTAGAGCAGGATATCATCCACATATTGAGATGTCAATAGATGAATACACTGTGGCGGATGGCTTAAGTGCTGTCATCATATCAGGCAATTTGGCTACCATATTAGTGACCAAAGGCGTACACTTGTTCAATGCTCTATAGTCGAGAGTGGGACGCCAGCCATTTGGTTTTTTAATCGGCCAGAGGGGGGCGTTATTCATGGACTGGCATTCCCTGATAACATTTTGCAGCAAAAAATCATCTATGGTCTTTTTAATGTATGGGATTGATTCAGGTGGTATTTTGTATTGCCTCTGAGGAGGTGGATCCGGGCCTTCCACCTTCACCACCATATTCCATACTTTGCCACATTCCGTTTTTGAGCTTGCCCCCGCTTTATTATGCTGCCATAAAATGTCTGCAAATATCCTGTCATCTGTTTTCAGTAATGCAGCTGGATCTAGCAACTCAGCATCTTTGATTGCATCAATTCCGTAATTCAGTCACCATTTTCACACAACCTTTATACCTTGGACCTTTCCACAACATCCAGTTACACAAATCAATAATAAGCCCATGCTCTTTCATCAAATCAGACCCTATGATAGTGCCCTCATGTGTTGGAGAAAGATAAAGACCATGCTCCACCCACAGGCTTCCAATGTTTATGGATACTGGGAACGATTGTTTCGAAGGTACTAATTGTCCTCCAAATCCTCTGAGAAAGATGTTCTTACCATAAGGGTCTATAGTCAAACTTATGGCTGCACCCATATCCAATAATATGTTTGTACGATGGCCCCCTACCGCCCCCTGAATACGAGGTCTACCGCCCTTGTCCCTGTCAAGATGGCTTACTAGGGACAAGACAGGGGCCTGACATCCCTATTCTTTTAAGTAAGGGTTTGTTGGGGGAGGAGTCTTTAACTCCTCTGGCCTGTCTTCTACCAACTTCTTGCGCTCCTTCAGAAGGGGACCATACAATGTAACTTAAGGAGCATGTGGTACTCCATCTGCTACACTGTTTGTTCTTTGTTTTTGGAATGGTTTTCTATCAAGGACAGTCCTGCCATTGACAGCTTTCTTATTGTGTCTACACTCCTTCATAGGGTGACCCACGTTGCCACAAGTGTAGCATTTCCCTGAAAATCTCACCCTTCCTTCATTCCTAACTACCTCTGCAATCTGCTTCTGAGGCCTGTTATCACCGCCTGTCTCCTGAATCCAATCCTTTAAAATATTCACAAAGGCCTGGTAGGAATTTGCATTCCTTAAGGCAACTTTTGTTGGAAAATCCACAAAAGTACACTTATTGGCCATTGAATATAGGAAACTACTGTCATCAGAAGACATGTCAGGACAATTGTAAGTTGCCTGATACAAAGTTAAATATTCGCTACCAAAGATGATTGGGTCATCTCCTCTCTTTAACTTTGCATTTTCTAGAGCATTAGTACCTCTGGTGTCTCTACCCCCATTACTCTCTGCAACTCTTTCATTCTATCACTAGCATTTCCCCAATTGGAGTTCAGCTCAGCAGATAGGCCTTTATGAGTGCCCACCAGTGGCTGTAATTTCTCACACAGTTGGGATGGGAGCCATACCCGCAATAGAGCACATGCATCTCTATTATTTAAGTTATATTGCGTAACTATAGACTAACTTATTGGAAAGACTAATGGGTGAGGCACTTATATCAAATTTCCCCAACAACTGACACAGGTTTGTTTTGTCCTGTATGGACAGAGTCAGCTGTAATCGATTAGCACCATTTATATGCAAACTATCTGTCCTCTGTCTGCTTCCTTCCGATACAGGAGTAAAGAGAGAGGCACTTCGATTTGGGGTTGATTGCACCTCATCTGCAGTACAGATAGGTTGCTCCTCCCCCCACTTCCGGTCTCTCTGCTCCTGCTCAGCAGGTTTGCATAGCTGATTACAACAACAAAGGTTCTCCAATCTATGACTCTCTTTTGCTGTAGGATTCAAAATACACTGTTCCTTTTGCCTCAGTTGTGAATTGGCCTCATTCAATTGAGATTTAAGCACATCAACAACATCATCACTCCTGGCCTTTTGTTCTTCTAAAGATGCCATCCACCGTTCTCTAAGTTTACATCTCTCTTCACACTCCTGTAACTGATCTTCCAAATCATAATTCTGTTGAACAAGTTTGTCTACCTCATCTCTTAAATCCTCACATTCACAACCATTTTCAGCACTAGCACTAGCAACCGTTATTTCTTGCTCCACTTTGTCTAGCTCACCTCTTATCTGAGCTTATGCAATTTCTTTCATCTTAATAAACATAAACAAAAAATTGCTAACTGTTGCTTTTTTGCTTTCTTGTTTAACTTTTTGCCTTTACAACTCTCATTTTGCTCATCACACTGCTTCATTAGGTCATTAAACTGATGGGTCAATGCATCATCCACACAAGTCTTAAAGCTAGCTGAAGCATACTTTTCCACAAACTTACTCGCTACTTCCATTTTGACTACACTACCAAGTGCAATAAAACAAACAACCAACTTCTCAGTGACACAGAAATACACCAATGACTAAATGACAATTCAATACATTAACTAGGGACCTGGACTGAACACAATCCTCCATAAGGCAGTCACACTTTAAACAACCTCAAAATTTGTGACTTTACCTACACTTGACTGACCGTATCTCATACAAACTTGATCATAGATCTTATGAGAACTTCAGTCAACACAGGGCATTACCCTTACTTGCCGGTAACAATACAACAACACAGGCCTGAACTCAATACGCTAGCACAATACACAAATATACTGACAACAAACCTATACAAAATAATGCATGTATACAATCCCAGTAAAAGAAATTTATGCTCACCAATTAAGCGCGTCCGCTCACTGATGTATTAATCCTCAGAACGTCAGCGTCTCTGGAGTCCTTCAGTACCCACAAACCAGCGTGTTACTGTCACGCTCTGGTGTGGAGGGTATAGCCACACCAAGCATAAGAGGGAAGGGAAAAGACCAAACAAGGGAAATGGTCACCTCCTGCAGGAATCCCTGAAACTAGGCCCTGGCTGACTACCAGTATGAACAGGCCTTAGTGGTAGGAAATTTCATACACAGGAATCTAATAACAAACTGACCCTGTACAACCCTGCAACTAGTGACAGCAGAAAGAGTAAACCTGTTCCTCCAAAAGAATGGACGAACAGGAAACTCCAGAAGGCAAAACCAAAACAGGGAAACGTAGGATAAAAACAATAGGGAAAATGACACTTAATGCAGATATTGCAGCAACCGGATCTCAGCCGAGATCCAAACCAACATAACAATGACAGCAGAAAGTATAAACCGCAAGGAATACTGGGAGAGGAAGGGGTAAATAGGGGAAAGATAATTACCACACCCACAACAGCGGAGGGGAAGGGGTGTGGTAAACAGCAACCAAACCAAGAGGAAAACATGTCAAATTATGTCACTTTTGAAAGTCTAGACAAATGCCTGCAACAGGCGCGGGTGACAAGGGAGATGGCTCCAGAGGTTCAACATATCTCTTCAACAAAGATCTGTGAAACACATTATGGATTTTCAGAGCCTGAGGAAGTTCAAGACAAAATGCTACAGGATTAATAATGGCCATGATCTTATATGGGCCAATAAATCTTGGACCCAACTTCCAAGAAGGAAATTTCAACTTAGGTCCAGACCATTCATACGTTTCCTGTCAGCCACACGTTTGTACTTGTTACCCATATTTATCAAGTTATTTTGAATTTTCCACCATATGGATGACAATGATGACGAAAAACGTTCTTCCTCAGGAATACCAGAAGTATCAGAACCAGAAAATGTGCCAAACAGCGGGTGAAAGCCATATGCACCAAAAAACGGTGACTTACCAGTGGAGTCCTGTCTGCGATTATTTATGGCAAACTCTGCCAGAGACAAAAACGAGGACCACTCCTCCTGGTTCTCAGAGACAAAACATCTCATGTAAGTCTCCAGACTCTGATTGGTACGCTCAGTCTGTCCATTCGTCTGGGGGTGAAAGGCAGAGGAAAAAGACAGTAGTACCCCAAGCCAAGTGCAGAATGCCTTCCGGAATCTGGACACAAACTGAGTCCCATGATCAGAGACCACGTCAGTGGGAATGCCATGAAGTTTCACAATGTTGTCAACAAACACTTGTGCAAGAGTTTTAGCATTGGGGAGTCCGGGTAATGCAATAAAGTGCGCCATTTTACTAAAACGATCTACAACCAACAGAATAACTGTCTTACCAGACGAATCAGGCAGATCAGTGATGAAGTCCATGGATAAGTGAGTCCATGGTCTGGACAGGATGGGTAATGGAAGTAGGGATCCAGAAGGTCGAGTATGTGTCACCTTAGCACGTGCACAGACACTACAGGCCGATACATAGTCTTCAACACACTTACGCAGCCTTGGCCACCAGAATCTACGAGAGATGAGGACGACGGTGGATTTACTCCCAGGGTGTCCCGCAAGCACCGAAGAATGATGTTCCTCAAACACCTTATGACGCAAATGAGAAGGAACAAACAACTTCCCAGGAGGGCAAGACTCCGGCGCATCTCCCTGGGTCTCAAACACCTTAGCCTCAAGATCAGAGTAAAGAGCGGATATCACCACTCCTTCAGACAGTATAGAGCTCGGATCTTCAAAATCACCACCTCCAGGAAAGCTACGTGACAAGGCATCCGCCTTGACATTCTTAATCCCAGGACGATATGTGACAATGAAATTGAATCTGGTGAAGAACAAAGAACATCTGGCCTGCCTCGGATTAAGTCGTTTAGCCGACTCCAGGTAAGCCAGATTTTTGTGATCAGTGAATACAGTGATTGGGTGAATCGCCCCTTCCAACCAATGACGCCATTCCTCAAAAGCCAACTTAATGGCCAGTAACTCTGTTACCCACATCATAATTTCTCTCCGCAGCAGAGAGTTTTTTCGAAAAAAAAGCACATGGGCGCCATTTACCAGGTGACAGGCCCTGTGATAAAACTGCTCCTACCCCCACCTCGGATGCGTCAACCTCCACAATGAAAGGTTGTGACACATCTGGCTATACCAATATAGGGGCAGAAGAGAAGCACTCCTTCACAGCGAAGAAGGCTTGCAACGCTGCATCAGACCACACTGAGACATCCGTCCCTTTCTTAGTCATGTCAGTTAAGGGTTTAACTATTGTCGAATAGTTCATAATAAATTTTTGGTAATAGTTGGTGAACCCCAAAATCGCATAAGAGCCTTCATATTTTCAGGTGGGTCCCAGTCCAGAACAGCACGGACTTTCTCTGGATCCATACGAAAACCTGAAGATGAAAGCAAGTATCCTAAGAATTGTACCTCATGTACAGCAAAAACACATTTCTCTAATTTTGCATACAACTTGTTATCTCAAGATTTGCAACACCTGTCTCGCATGATCCTGATGTGTCACAATATCTGGAGAATAGATTAGTATGTCATCCAAATACACGACTACAAACCTCCCCACCAGGTGATGAAAAATGTCATTAACAAAATGCTGGAAGACAGCAGGAGCATTGGTCAACCCAAAAGGCATGACCAGGTTCTCAAAGTGGCCCTCAGGAGTGTTAAAGGCCGTCTTCCATTCATCCCCTTCCTTGATCCTGACCAGATTATATGCCCCCCTTAAGTCCAACTTGGAGAACACCTTGGCATCCACAATCTGGTTAAATAAGTCAGGAATCAAAGGAAGGGGGTACGGATCACAGACAGTAATCCGATTGAGTTCACGGAAATCCAGACATGGCCTAAGGGTTCCGTCTTTTTTCTTAACAAAGAAAAACCCTGCTGCCACTGGAGATTTGGAAGGTCTTATGTGTCCTTTAGCCAAAACTCTCAGCAATATATTCCTTCATGGCCGTTCTCTCAGGTCCAGAAAGATTATACAGCCTAGATTTGGGCAATTTTGCTTCAGGGATAAGATTGATAGGACAATCGTATTCCCCGGTGAGGGGTAAATCCTGACATCCACCTTCAGAAAATACATCAGAGAAATCCGATATAAAAAGAAGGAAGTCTTAGTAGTTAAAGCAGAAAAAGATGTATTAAGACAATTGTCAACGCAATAATCACTCCCAATCCACAATTTGTCTAGTATGCCAGTCAATGGTCGGATTATGTTTGCTTAACCACGGTAAACCCAGAACCACAGGAGCAGGAAGACCTTCCAACACAAAACATGAAATAAGCTCCCTGATGAAATTTACCCACTCTTAATTTGAATATCATGCACCATCTGAGACAAACACCTCTGAGATAGAGGTGCAGAATCAATGGCAAACACAGAAATCTTCTTTTCCAATGTACTAGGAGACAATCCATGCATACATACAAACTGAGCATCAATCAAGTTCACCCCTGCCCCGCTGTCAATAAACACCTCAATTCTCACAACCTTTGACTCTAGCGCCAGCCTCGGCAGTTCAGGAGAAAACGGGGTACTACAGGATGAAGACCAAATGCACATTTTCAGTTTCCCTACCCACCCTACCAAGAGTGAGATGAGAATTCAACGCCCCATTGTGTTTTCTCTCTTTTAGAGATTGAATGCATGGACATACATTGATAAAGTGTCCTTTCTGACCACAGAAAAAACACACACCCTTCTTATTACCAAAATGCTTAAGAGTGGAAACAGGAGTAGCTCCCCCTAACTGCATAGGTTCGTCCCCTGACATCAACCTATGGGAATTTTCAGCCAAAGTGTCATAGGAAGACAGTACACTACGTGATAGTACGTCCTGAGAGCGGGGGCCCCTAGATCGCTCTCTCAGGCGCCTATCCATGCGTACAGCAAGAGACATAGCGGCTTCCAAAGACACAGGGGTTTCATGAAAGGCCAAAGCGTCCTTCAGCATTTTTTGATAAGCCTTGACAGAATTGGCTACGTAAAGCCGGATTGTTCCAGTCAGTATTGGTCCCCCACCTCCGGAACTCAGAGCAATAGATCTCAAACGAGGCGCTCACCCTGACGAAGGTCACGTATCTGGGTCTTCAGCCAGGGAGATACGATCTGGGTCATCATAGATAATCCCTAAAAGCCTTGAAAATTCATCTACCGAC